>JAPDVR010000005.1:54675503-54811362 GCA_026230005.1 Gila orcuttii | reverse complement strand
TGTTATTCTTTCCATGGAAAGCAAATGTGAAGAATGTACATGCTCCTCTTTTCTGTACAAAGCTACCATAACTTCTTTAAAAAATAAAATAAAAATGTTGTATAGACTATGTTGCTTTGCCACTTTGGAGGTTGAAAATATCAACTAACTGATTTTTGCTGATGTGAACTGTTCCTTTAATTCCATGGCTTTTATACAAGTATTTTCAAATGATTAAAACACTTTTGGTGGTTTGGGAGACCAGACGACGCAATAGTCCAGGTTGACATGTCATTGCTGAGTCTGAATGTGTTGTTTAGCCTCAGGGCAACACTTTACAGCAGAAAACCCTGACAGAGGGGAAGAAAAACATGACAGCGGGTCTCACCGGGTGGAGAGAAACTTTCTGGGTAAAACTGTACTTGTGTGCCGAATCTACATGAGCTTCTCGGACCATCTCATTTAGAGGGAGCGTGAGCCTGGAGACCCCATTAACTCCAGTCTTTTCCTCCCATCTGTCAAACCGCACAAAGTCGCTTGGCACAAATATTACAAACCTCAGCGACAGGCGCGTTCAGCCAGCCCGAGTTCATCTTTCTGCTTACCTCCATTTAACCTGCAGAAAGCCTCGTCTCTGTAAAGCGGGCCTCAAAGCCCATCACTTCTGCATTTCTAGCTGAATTTGTCTCTTAATGCTCTGTAACCTTCTAAAACTAGGAAGATGTTTTTCATGGAGATTTATTCCTCTCAACCGATTCATGCAGAGATGAATTGCTTTGCCATTACCATTTGTTTAAAGGGAAAAAAAGCCATAAAGCAAAATTGGAAAGCACAGGAAGTCAGCAGATGGTTTCAGAAAACCTGATATGCATCCGTTTGTGTGGAGTTGACTATCTCAGTCAGTGTCAGCAGTTCGGGATTGGGATTCTCTCTCTCTCTCTCTCTCTCTCTCTCTCTCTCTCTCTCTCTCTCTCTCTCTCTCTCTCTCTCAGGGGTATTAGATTTCAGGAACCTGTACTATCTGTGTGCATGCCATAACCAGATCTTCTCTAATCTCTGATAATGCTGCCAGCAACAGGAAAGATGAGCAGATTACCTGATAGACAGCACAATTAACCATCATCCTCCACTGTAATATTTTCTTTATCTCTTCTGCACTTTGTCTGTACTCTGAAATGCCATTTTATGTAACATTAGGTGAGCCGCATGCTTTCCTTTCCGAGGAAATCGAGGGATGAGCATAATATTCATATCCCAGTCAACATTGCTTCCTGCACCTCTTGGGCATCAGTCAAGGTTTTCATTATTATTTGATTTGTTTGTTTGTACTGTGTTCAGAGTCTGCCTTTCAGTTCAGGGACTGCAAACACAAGATCTTGGCATTGTTTTCCAGAGAAAGATTTAAAGGTAATATTATGATTTTAGCAATGAAGACATTTTAGGTCTGTGTAACACCTGACAATTCAGTTTCCAAACCAAGTTCACATACAAATATATAACTAAATTATTTTTTTTCTCTCCATTACTTCATCAATGGATAATTGCTAGTTACTTCTTCTAAATTGTGACCTCAGAAATTATGAAATAAATGACATCTAACCAGTTTTCTATCTTTCCATGTATCGTGCAGTGTGGGCTGTCCATCAACACAGGAATTAGTCAAATGAAAATAATTTTTAAATTATTATAATATTTCTTATATATTCATATTTTCTTTAAATGTTATGTTATATGTTCTTACTTAAATACAGCAGGCAGATTTTTTCCCCATTAATTTATTTATTCATTTGAGTGTTGTACCTCAATTTAATTTAATTTAATTTATTATTTTATTTTTGCCCTGAAAAGTTGTAGCCTATACCTCAAACTAACATTTATTTATTTATTTATTTATTTATTTATTTATTTATTTATTTATTTATTTATTTATTTATTTATTTATTCATTCATTCATTGATTCATTCATTCATTCATTCATTGTATTATTGTTTTTTTTTCATATATTTGATCTAATGTTGTAGCCTACCTCAAACTAACATTTATTTATTTATTTATTTATTTATTTTTTTTACCTGAGTGTTTTACCTGAAACTAAACGAATGTGGGATTACTTATTTATTTAATTTGAGCTCAATTTGACCACAGCTAAAACACATTTTAGAGAATTGTAATCAAATAAATCCCAGTAAAACGTTAGCAGAAAAGCAGTGTGTAGCCTACAGAGAATTTCTTCCTTTTTTTTTTTTTTATACCTGAACCAAACTTTCAACATTCCTTCACCAAAGCGTATAGGAATGAGAATTCACAGCACGTTTCCCAATTGAAAGATCCATTCCGTTCACGTGCTGTATTTGCTGTAATTTAAATGCAAGATCAGCCTCCAGAGCACACAGACCCCCGACCCCTCCCGCGCACGCGCACCCACACACTTTACACTTCTGATGCTTTAAAACAGATCTTATGATAGTCTATATAACCTACTGCTAAAGTAACCGCTTTATACATTTTTGCTACAACATTATTTAGCATGTGCATTAAGCCGTTTTAATACTGCAAAGAAACCATCTACTGCAACTATTCCAGGTTTTACTATCCTCGTGGGGACATTTGATCCCCCCCCCCCCCCTCTCTCTCTCTCTCTCTCTCTCTCTCTCTCTCTCTCTCTCTCTCTCTCTCTCTCACTCACTCACACACACACACAAGCGCGCACGCAAACGCGCACATTTGACGTCTCATCTGAAACTCATCTCATGCCTGCTACAAAACTAAAGAAGCATCTCAGGAACATTTGAATTATTGCAACATGTCAAGATAGCAGGATCTCGCGGACTCTTTCGGTGGGCAGCGCGAGGCGTGTCTGCGGCGCGTGGAGCGCGTTTCTCCTCACTCTCACACATACCACTCCCATTGCTGAACTGCAGAAACACTACGTCCTCTTTCACAGAGCTTCATTATAACACGCACAGGACGTTTCTCTCATCGGAGTCTCGGAGAGGAATAATTCATCGGAAGGAGACTTGGGATAATGTTTGGATATACTGGAGCCGAGGCGAGGACTTCAGTGATTGCATGGATTAGATGATGTGCATACTGAACGACTTTGATCAATTTGTGCAGAACAAGTATGTTTCCGTGCGTATGGCTGTGTTTTCAGCGGACTGAACGCCGTTTCCACTGTTCAATGTGATGTGGATACTTGTCAAGGACATCGTGCGTAATAAATGCATGCATCAGACGGCGATGCATCAGAGCCCAAGAGAAGCCCAAGAAAACACTCTCGTCGCGCGTATGTGTGTGTGTGATCGAGCCCGGTGGAGTCGCGTGTGTTAAAGCGATGATCTTCAGCTGTCAACTCGTCGGAGAGTTCGTGCGCGCGCTCGGGGGGCTATAGGATCCTTCGGACCCGAAATCTGGAGAGCAAAGTTAGGTTGGATCCCGAGATAAAAAAAACAAAAAAAACAAGGTAGGCTTTTCCAGACCTGGTCTAAATGGCGCATTGTTATACACGAAAGACTGTATCTGTGACCTTTTCAGCGGCTAATGGATGAGAGTCGTGCTTGATCTGTCTTTTGTGGAAGGATGCGAGACATTTTTGATTGGTCCGGTGCATGCAAGGAAAAAAAAATGTGACTTTTATATTACGCTCTTTATGCTTATTTTAAAATGCAAATTTCGCTTGAACGATTAGTTCAATGTAAGTGTCTATATAGCCTACTTGATTCAGTACCTCGGACAGCTCCCTGTTTGAGCCGATGGGAAAGTCTTCTTCTGCCTGTGGATGTAAAACACACACACACACACACACACACACACACACACACACACACACACACACACACACACACACACACACACACACACACACACACACACTTCTGGTTTACTTGAGATGATTTAAGAGCATGCATTGTGTGTGTCAGGTTCAAGACAAATGAATGCCTCTGATTGACCGTATGTTGCGTGCGAAGAGGTGCTTAGAAATGTTGAAATAATTGGTCTGCACTTTTCTTTTTTCGTCTCACACAACACAAAAAAGCGAGCGACCGAGCGAGTAGGACAAAGAGAGAAAGCCAGGTAAAATGATTGTGAAGGTCATATTTGACAGAAATCTAACATTTTCAGGAACTATGACCCTGAACACTGCTTTGCTCTGTTGCCATGTGACAGACAGCAGTGCTGCTGTGCATCCCAATACTGCCATTCCTCTCAGCCAAAAATAGATTGGCTGGCAAGTGGAGAATCACCAGTGGTGACTGCCGTTATTATTAGATATGAATCACAATGAGATTTCACAAAATGAACTGATTAGACTTCACTCATCTCTCTGTGTCCAGTAATCGCTGTGCCACACCTAATAGATGTCTGATATCATGTGGAAATGTATGCAATTACTGGCCTTTGTGTGTGTGTGTGTGTGTGTGTGTGTGTGTGTGTGTGTGCGCGTCTGTGTGTGAAAGAGAGACTGTGACTTTTCCTTTAATCTCTGTCAGAAAACAAAACCATAAGAACTACTACAAGCAAACATAGTGCAAATAATCAAATATTAAAGTTTTTTTTGTCATGTTCAGTGCCTATTTTATTTATTTATTTATTTTGCCCCAAGCCATTTTTTAACCCTAGTATGCATTTTAAAATATTTTCTGTAAAAAAGCTAAACATGTCCATATTTTATTCAAAAATATTATCAAGTTCAATTATTTTATATAGACTCAGTCAATGTGACTGCATTCTGTTGCACTTTTAAGGGTTAGATGGCAGGTAAAAATAGCTTCTAATGTAGCAACATTCACTTTTTACAGGTAAAGTACAATCCTTTTAATTGAATTCCATAAAAGGTTTCAATTAACCATCCACCTACTTGTTTATCTTAGATACATTAGAAAGACACCCTGGATGATTCACTTTATATAATTCGCTGGAGAAAACTTTGCTGGCATCTTCCTTCAGCTTGATTAGGACTGAGAATTGGGTCCAAATATGCTTTATTCTCAACAAGATCAGTTTGTATTAATATGTCAGTCTTTTTGTCGTATTGCAGTCAAGCTTTGCACGTTTTACGATTGACAGTCTTGCTTCTGGCAGCTTGGTTAAATTTGGAGCTTGGAAAAAGGTCATCAATGAATACATGCTTTCTGCACATTTTCATTGCTGTTGTTGGCATGTTTCGAGAACATCTCTCTCTCTCTCTCTCTCTCTCTCTCTCTCTCTCTCTCTCTCTCTCTCTCTCTCTCTCTCTCTCTCTCTGTCTGTAGTCAGTCAGTTCCCAGTCAGTCTGACATGGCCGCTCTGTCAGTTCTCTGGGAATAAGAGGGTGGGAGTATGTTACTCTGAATCTGGCAACCCTGAGGCAAAGCAAGGCCTCTCTCATGCCGGTGTTCTGCCGGTGCCGTTACTCAGCCAGCCGTACGCTTGGCCTGCTTGAGTGTGTGTGTGTGTGTGTGTGTGTGTGTGTGCTGCAGGGATACTACAGGACCAAGGCGGATATGGGTTTGTTCTTTGGATGTGGGTCAATGACAGTGTGTTGATAATGCACAATGATGAAACTTTCCAAAAAAATCTCCATGGTGTGGAAGCTTATTTCTGCCATGCAATTAAAAGTAAAAAAGGCAATTCTGAGGCAATTATCTCACAATTCTGAGAAAAATGTCAGAATTGCAAGATATGAAAAGTCACAAATACGTTTTACATTTTTTCTGTAGCAGAAGCAAAAAAAAAGTCAGAATTTTGAGATAAAAAGTTGCAATTACCTTTTTATTATTTCACTCTGTGGCAAAAAACAAAACAAAAAAAAACACGATTTGTAAGATGTAAACCCAGAATTCAGAGAAAAAAAGTCAGGACTGCAAGATTATTAACTCACTATTGTGAAGAAAAAAAGTTAGAATTGTGAGATTAAAAAGTCACAATTACCTTTTTTCATTTTTTTTTTTTATTTTTGTGGTAGAAACATTCAAAAACAAAATAGCAAGATGTAAACTCAGGAAAAATATCAAAATGGTGATATAAACTCGAAATTGTGAGAAAAAAGTCAGAATCGAGAGATAAAATGTTGCAATTGGCTTGTTTATTTTGTATTCTGTGTCTGAAACAAGCTTCAATACTTCTGCATCTAAAAGCTGTATTTTATCTTATGTTTTTCTATACAACACGCTGATCTCCTTTCATTCCAGCTCTCCTCTCTGTTTGGCTCTACAGTTCATTCTCAGCTCAGTAACAATCTCTCTCCATTCTTTCATCTCTAACTTTTCCTGAAGTGCAAAGATGTTAATCGTGATGTTCAGACCACACTTGCCATTATTGGATTCTTTGATCATAGTTCTCTGCTAATCTTGCGTCATTTAGATGTTATTTCTCTCTCCTCCCACTAAATTGCAGATGTATGTCAGCTGGAACGCTGCTGTTGATTCAACCGACAGTTATTTGCAATTGGCTTTAAGTAAAAATGTTTTTTGAACTTGTTTTACTAGTGTGGTAACAATTTACAATAAGGCTCCATTTGTTAACATTAGTTAACTACATTAGTTAACATGAACTCACATATATAAAGCATTTCATTATTCTTATTTTAACATTTACTATGTCGTCATTAAAATCAAAAGTTGTATCTGTTAAAGTCATGTAGTCAATAATTGTATCCCTTAAAACTCATCGTTGATATATTTAAAGTTTAATGTGGAAATACTGGTACTTACACGAATCCAGCCATATGCAGTATTGATCCAGAAACTGATTCAGATGAAGTGAAAGAGCGAATGATACAGGCTCGTCTACAAGTCGATATATCAGAATGATGATGCGTTTTATGTATCGCTCTCTACAACGTCGGACACATTATGGTAATTCATATATTTAGCCTTTGGCTTGACTACATTATCAAACAGCTAATAATGTGTTGCTAATGTTACACAAATGTTCCCGGTCACCATCAGACAGCTGCTGCTAAAAAACAGTATCCTTATTAACACTTTGAACAACTTGGCACGTCAGTAGAGAAAGGCATATAGTTCATCATAACATTGTAATATACATCAAAATGCTGGGTTGTTTTAACCCAATTTTGGGTCAAATATGGACAAACCCAAATGTCGGGTTAAAAGTTAAATGTAAAAAAATTAACCCAATGGCTGGGTTTGTCCATATTTGACCCAGAGTTCGGTTAAAACAACCCAGCATTTTTTAGAGTGTATACATAACTCACCCTCTATAATGCTAAATGTACCCGATTTTTCATATCAACCGAACAATACATCGGGATAACTTGGCATCTTTAGACTTCCCTTGCTTCACAGCAATTAATGATAAGCTAAAGCTCGCGATCTGATTGGTTACAAGGTAGTTTGTGACGTCAGAAACACCAGCGATTACAAACCGTGTTTTTGAGACTGTCTTTGGTTCACTGCAGTTTTAAGGAGAAAATACTCAGCAATGCTGTCGACTTATGAATTTACACATGGTTTGTCTTAAAGCATATTAAAAACACAACATAGACATATAAACAACATTAAAAACTTAATTTTCACCACAGGGTGAAATATTAAATGCATTTAATATTATATAATGGACCCAAACTAGCAATGAACAGCAGTATTTTTTTATTATTAACTATCATGAACAAAGATTAATAAATACTGTTACAAATGTATTACTCATTGTTAGTTACAATAAATGCATTTACTAATGTTAACTAATGGGACCTTATTTTAAAGTGTTAGCATTGTTATTTAAAAAAAATTGTTTTTTTTTACTCTAATATATATATTATTTTTTTTGATAAAAAAGTATAATTTATATTTTATTACAAATGCATTAGTTAATAAAGTTACCTAATGTAAAATGCTACCATTGTTATTATTTTAAAAATGTTTTTATTATATAATTGTTTTATATTATTATATGTTTATTAAATATTGTTTTTTATTATTTTAATGCAAAATATATTTTATATTAATAATAAGAACAAATGACATTTAAATAATGGCATGCTGCTGGTAAATATAGTTTGATGAAAGTGAACAGCATAATACAGTATGCAGCAGGTCTGTTGGTTTGCATGTACACTGCTATAGGCCTGGGACACACATCAGATATTTCTCATGCACTTAAGACAGTCTTTTTGAGCAAGACGAGCATTTTCAGCCACGTTACCGTGAGGCAGTGAGCGTGCATGAAAATATGCATGTGAGCGTTCAGTGTCAGTCAGTCAGAAAGCGACTGATGCTGCAGAAGGAAAGATACTGGTGCATTTTATATTTTAACATTGAAGAAATGGCACTTTTGGCATCCCTGATCACATAAAAGGTTGTATAGTGAAACATGCGTCATCCATCCATTCATTCTCCCCTCTCTTGTTTTAATGTCCCGTTCTTCTTCCAGTGTTCCTCCCTTCTTGCATTCCTCTGCCTGGGGGACTCGCTCTCTTTCTTCTGCTGATCATTTGTTCATGCATCTGCAGTGTAAACAGTGCTCTCTTGCTCAGCACTCTGCACGAGGGTCTGGAACGGGGAACACTAATAGCTAATGCCTGTGGGTGGAACACACACTGTGTGTAATGCCAGTGCAGCGCGAGGCATGGCAGAGGGAAGGGTGGTTGTCTCTGAACGTCTACTCAGCTAAACACCAACCAATTATCTCTATCACTGTTGTGTGAACACGAGTTCAAAATAGACCCATCTCAAACTTTTAACAGTCAAGCATGTGCAAACGTTTAATGCTGGATACGTCTAACTTCTGACAAGAACAATGGAGGAAAACACTCCTGTTAAGTCTACTATAGTACAAATATCATTTTTAACCTTATTTTACTATAAAGTTGCATGTATTCTGTGGAAGCTTGTTTCCGCCACAGAAAAAAAAAAAAAAAGTAATTGCGACCTTTTATCTCACAATTCTGACTTTTTTTCCATAATTGTATGTTATAAAGTCAGAATTGTGAGTTGAATAGTGAAAACTATTCCTGCCCTACTGCATATATCTTGCAATTCTTGGAAAACATCTTTTCTCAGGATTGTGAGATATAAACTCGCATTTGGGTGTTATACAGTCAGAATTGTGAGGTATAAACTCACAATTGCGAGTTATAAAGTCCAATTCAAAGGAAAAAAAGATTTTGGAGTTTATATGTCACAATTCTGACTTTATAACATGCAAATGTGAGAAAATATGTCATAATTGCGAGATATGAACTCTCAATTGTGAGATAAAAAGTTGCGATTATCTTTTCAATTATTTTATTCTGTGACGGAAACATGCATTTCATTCATAGTATTCACCACCATATGGCAAGGTAACTTTTTTACTTGACTTTTTTTAGTGCTAAAATGACACATATATTTACAGTGCAGGTTTGAGAAAGCGATGTTTGCATTTCTTTGGTTCTCTTCTCCCTGGATTAGAGGATATCATTCTCTGTCCGCCTCTGTGATCTGAATACATAAAGCGAAGGCATGCAAGAATTGCTCACGCTCAAACAAAATATCCTCATTTAGCTCTTTGATTAAATCATAATGATGTGTTTGAAGTTAATGTTCTGAAATCTTCATATAGATAATATCTTTATGCATGACTGGACATGATTGCTTCTTCCATGGACGTATTTACTCACAATCACAGTTTGCTCCATATATGAAATGCATTAAATAATGCAGAGAATTTTTCATAATGTCTGTTTTATTCATACATCATATTGAGTTATTACAGAATGCAATACATTTGTGGGATGATAGTAGTAAACAAGAATATGAAGGGTCAAACTTTCCAATCAATGCAAAACAAAAGTGACAAAGTCCCAATGGAATAAATCTGTTCTCACTCCCGAACATCTCTCGTTGGTTGTATCTGGTTATTCTCCGTGCTTATATACTTGATTTCTGCACCTCCTGTTGATATGTATCATGGTTGAGAAATAATGGTGATGTGCTTGGACTGATTGTTGGTGACAGAGATATGTTTATTAATGCATCGTGCTACGGTAAGTGCGGTTATGATAGACAGGTCTATTTGCAGAGAGTGTGTGAATCCATCCTCTCATGAAGCTGTATAGTCCATCAACACAGCGTTTGCTAGAAGCTGCTTTGGAAAATGTCAAATGAGCTTTATAGTGTTGGATTAAAGGCAATTAATAAGGATCAGGTTACATGCATACAGCTACAATAAAGAATGTATTAAGTTCATAATCATAAAATGAACTCAAAGTAAACCCTACTTTAAGGAGGTCTTGATATGTTTTTTTACACATTCATCTTTCTTTAGCGTGTGAAAAGTCCCTCCAGTGGGAGTTCTTCTCTATATCAGTGTCAGTGTTTCTGAACTCCCTGAAACGCCTCCATTGTAGTCTTGAGTTTCTTCTGGGAACAAATGTCACAATAGTCCTCATTATAATAATTCATACGCAGAATAAAGGGCCGGGGCCTGGTTGAGTTAGTTAGTAGTGTGTTAAACTGGTGGTTATAGTAAGGGGCGGGACATTTCCCAAACACACTCGAAGCGCTCGACCAATCACAACACACTGCTCCAGCCGACCAATCAGAGCACAGTGTGCTTCTCAGAAGGAGGAGCTTCATAGAAACTAAACAGAGCGTTACTGACAGACTGGGAAGAGAGGATGTCAACAATGTCAAGTATAAGAGAAATAATAAACATTTAAGCATGAAAACCAAATCTACTAGAGCCTGAAAACAAAGACTTGATAGTAGTAATATAATTGCATTCATTAACTTTATTGTAACTGTAACTGTCTAATCTATTTTTGAACAATATTATTGTGAATAAGTACTTTTTTTTTTACAAGAAAAGTAAGTTGTAACAGAAGCTTAATGTCTTATAATTATGTTCTGCATTAATGCACAATGCTTTGAATGCATTTGTCTCGCTCCTTCAAAGTCAAAGATCTGTGAGGGACTGAGATTTCGACCGCACACAACGTGCCGCAAAAGCCTCTTTCCAAAAATAGCCAATCGATCTTCTTCTCAGCATTTGATTACCTCACTTCCTGTGTCAGTGTGGGAACATGTCCAGTTCCTAATGTTTTGAGAGCTGACTTGCTTTACTTGTGCCCCAAACACTGCATGAAGCTGCTGATGTCATTCTCTTCTCTTTATCATTTCTCTCTCCTCTACACAGCATAAGGAGGTTTATTTCACCTAGTCTAACAGATGAGACTCATACTTACAAATTCATAATCATTAGGCAAGGAAGGCTGTTGGGAAATGAGTGGAAAGCATGGGTTTTATGATGCCAGATACAATGAAATGGAGTGTGTGGTGATAATAGATGAAGATGTGGTGACTATGACAACAGACATGGCCATTATCGTTATGACTGCGATGTTTTGGATGATATTTAGATTAGCCTTTATGATTCAGAAAAGGTTTAGTTGGGGCGTTATTGAAAAGGATTCTGAGAAAAGACTCAGTCACAATCTTAAGTTTGTGCTCCCATATTATTACAGAATCCACCATTCATTAGATGTTACTAACGATCCCTAAAGTCAGCCAATAAATTCTTATTTTTTTATGGAATATTGTTTTTTCTCTCGAAATGATTTATCGGTGCACAGACAAAATCAAGCCCTGCCCTACATTTGTTCTTGTTCCAGAAGAGTTTCACTCGGATATACGGCACAATTGTGAAGAAAAGAACGTTCCATGATGACTCTAAGAAAGAGGAAAGGTGCAAGTGGCTTTTTGTGTCAAACATGAAGTTGGTTAGTGAAATAAAGAGATCTGATTGAAAACAGATGCACATAAGAATGAGACAGGGTTGATTTGTCTGGCTGCTTTACAACCATTTGATTATTAAAGCCATTAGGCAACACAGATGGTTATTAGGTGAGAAGATCATTTGTATGTGGACATGTGCTGTTAAGCATTAATATTTTATGACTAATTAAAAATGCATTGATAAGGGTTTTCATTTACTGTTTTTTTCCCCCCTTATTGTTTGTGTGCATCTAATAGACTGTCAGATTGTTCCGGCTCATTAGAAAGCAGCTAATAGGGTTTTGCTCATGGGTTCATTGCTCTCCGACTCTCTGGCCAAGGTCAAAGTGTCTTTTGGTTGCAGGGTTGAGTTAATGGACCTACTTAACCCGGCCGTGTTGGAGGACGGCGTTCACACAGAGTTACTGGCTTGACTTTCTTTGAACATCTCCCATTGTGATCATGTTGAAATCAATGCAACAGAGACAGCGTTGTGAATAATAGGCTATAGGCGTACTCTGCACACTTATAGTGGATTGTTATTGTCATTATTTGAATGAACTACACGGAAAGAAATATGAAGTCTAGTTTGTGCAAATGAATAACATATTCACACAGTCATTATAGAGACTGCATCAGCTCTTGGTTATTAAAGGAGAGTAAATGCAATTGCTTACTATGCTGCTCATCCATGACTGGCTTCGTATTCTGAGCATGTCCCGAATAGCTGTCGCATTAACAGTGTTCAGCTGGGCAGTTTAAATGTGACATTGTGCTTCACTTTCAAGCTTTCATTGTCATTATTTATGATGCAGACTTTGTGTATTTATTCTTTTCACATTAGACTGAGATTCAGAAAAGCAGGAACTCTTTTATTGCTAGTACAATGTCCCGACATGACTTTAGTCTTCACAAAAGAAAGATTTTCCACAACATTTCATAAGTCATGTGGTGAAATCTCTTGTAAGCGGATTGGTCTTGGCGAATGTTTAGCGTCTGCCATGGACGTCTCTGCTACAGACCTAATGAACTCTGGCAACAGAGTAAATCAGTAAAAATCCTGACAGACGCTGCTGTAGGGAATAAAGCTAATTCTGTTTAGACATTAACATCAAGGTCAACGGAACGAAGAAGACATTGTTTCACCAACACGCACACAGACGCAGCACAGACAGGGTTTTTTAGCTTTTAACTTCCACACCTGTCAGCTTCACTTAATCATGTTAATCTTGAAGATAAGATTAAAATGCTAGTTGGCATTTTTTCAGTAATAATGCAGTTGCTAAACCATGAAAAAATACTTAATTACAGTAGTCAACATTTGAAGTGGATCAAAACCTTTCATCAAAGTTATATTTTGAACAATACCTGTTCTTGTCTTAGGACAACTTTGATGAACTTTTTTGATCCACTTCAAATGTTGACTTTTTCAGGAGTTCAGGTTTTTCACCTGGACAGTATTTATGTTAAATACTTTTTATGTTTTTAGAAATATGGGAATGTATAAATGTTTAGACATTTTTTTAAAAAAGAAAACGAAAATTCGGTCGTGCATGTTTCTGGTGTTTTGCACAATTTCATCAACTTAAATTATTTGTAAAAGATATCAGTAAAATAGACTAAAACGATTGACAGTGTAGCCTAGTCTATTTTAATATGACAGATAATTAAAAATAGACTAAAATGTATGACTATGACATTATGACATGAACAATAGTATATTGATACTACAGTGCCCTGTCAAATGGTTTCTGCTCTAGGTCTGGCATGGACTGCTATACTTGTGCTGAGCCACATCTTTTTTAAAAATTCAAAGCCTTAAAGGTTCCCTCAAATCTAGAAAAATACACTCATATACTATTTAGCCTAGTGACAGGAGAGACTAATGGACCTCTCTTTTCTCTAGGCAGAGAACTTCAGGTCACTACTGTGGACTCACTGGAAATTATACTTTTATTCTTAAAGGAACAGTTCACCCATAAATGAAATGTGTATATAATCACTTCTAGAAAACACTCACCCTAAGTGACTTGTCATTCCAAACCCATACACAATCATCTTTACTGCTTCAAGGACCAAAAACACCATAAAAGTAGTCCATGTCTTCTGAAGCAATACATTTTGTCAGCAGCAGTGGAGGACAAGTTATATGACTTTGAATAACCCTTGTGAAAAATAAGTGTGCTTAAAGGTGCTGTAAGCGATTTCTGAGAAACGCTGTAGAAAGTGGATCGGACAGAGTAGCAAAACTTGTAAAACACTTGTAGCCAATCATCAGTAGGGGGCGTGTCCACTCATGCTGGGGGAGGAGACAGAGTGATCCAATCAGCAGTAGGGGGCGTGTCCACTCAGGATGGGGGAGGAGAGAGAGTGAGCCAATCATCAGTAGGGGGCGTGTCCAATCATTATGGGGGAGGAGAGAGAGTGAGCCAATCATTAGTAGGGGGCGTGTCCAATAATTATGGGAAGGAAAAAGTGATCCAATAAGCTGTAGGGGGCGTTTTCACTCATGATGGGGGAGGAGAGAGAGAGTCAGCCAATCATTAGTAGGGGGCGTGTCCAATCATGACGGGGGAGGAGAGAGTGTGCCAATCATCAGTAGGGGGCGTGTCAACTCATGATGGGGGATGAGAGAGAGTGATCCAATCAGCAGTAGGGGGCATGTGCACTCAGGATGGGGGAGGAGAGAGAGTGAGCCAATCATCAGTAGGGGTTGTGTCCACTCATGATGGGGGAGGAGAGAGTGTGCCAATCATCAGTAGGGGGCGTGTCAACTCATGATGGGGGATGAGAGAGAGTGATTCAATCAGCAGTAGGGGGCATGTGCACTCAGGATGGGGGAGGAGAGAGAGTGAGCCAATCATCAGTAGGGGTTGTGGCCAATCATTATGGGGGAGGAGAGAGAGTGAGCCAATCATTAGTAGGGGGCGTGTCCAATAATTATGGGGAGGAAACAGTGATCCAATCAGCAGTAGGGGGCGTGTCCACTCATGATGGGGGAGGAGAGAGTGAGCCAATCATCAGTAGGGGACGTGTCCAATCATGATGGGGGAGGAGAGAGTGAGCCAATCATCAGTAGGGGACGTGTCCAATCATGAGGGGGAGGAGAGATTGTGCCAATCATCAGTAGGGGGCGTGTCTACTCATGATGGGGGAGGAGACAGAGTGATCCAATCAGCAGTAGGGGGCATGTCCAATCATGAGGGGGGAGGAGAGAGTGAGCCAATCATCAGTAGGGGACGTGTCTAATCATGACGGGGGAGGAGAGAGTGAGCCAATGATCAGTAGGGGGCGTGTCCACTCATGATGGGGGAGGAGACAGAGTGATCCAAATAGCAGTAGGAGGCATGTCCACTTATGATGGGGGAGGAGAGAGAGTGAGCCAATCATCAGTAGGGGGCGTGTCCACTCATGATGGGGGAGGAGAGCGAGTGAGCCAATCATCAGTAGAGGGCGTGTCCACTTATGATGGGGGAGGAGAGAGAGTGAGCCAATCATCAGTAGGGGGCGTGTCCACACATGATGGGGGAGGAGAGATTTTCAAGTAATTATGAAAATATACTTAACAAGTGGGTCAAAAAGCACAGTCAAAAATTTTATGTAATGTAAATTGAAACTATAATATATTTTAACTTAATTGTAAATAACACGCAGTTAAGTGTCTGAAAACATGACATTCAGTTCACACTTAAGTATATTCTTAATGTATGTTTCATGACAATTTTAATTTTTTCTTTCATTGGTTGTTGCGTTAAATCTTACCCAGATACAATCGTTCTATTTTCTGATTGGTTATTGTGTAGCTCGACTAACAACACCAGGGGAGACGCGCTTGATTCCTGATGGTTCCATTGTTAGAGCGGCGCGGCCAGAGAAATTTTGACATATTAAACATATTATAAATAGTTTTTCTGCGTGAGAAATACAATGTGTGGCAGGAGTGCGTGACAAAAGATCGAAATGAGTGACTTACACACTCAATGTGTGACACTTGAAAGCCCTGATGAAGAACCTGTTGCTATCCACCGATCCATGTTGTGTTTCTAACGGCAACAATAACTTGACAATTTAATTTAAATTTTATATCAATATAGGCCTACATATTCTTTTTACTTTTTTATGGGAATTTCCTGGTAAAATGAAGGTAAAAAAATATTATTTTATATTTTATTTTGAGTTTCCACGGACCACCTGCAGTAACCTCACGGACCACTAGTGGTCCGCGGACCACAGTTTGGGAATTGCTGCTTTGAAGTGTATTATCTCCATAAAAAGTACTCTTTTTTAAAGTATGTATGCGTGCTTCTTTTACACAAGGGATCATACAAAAGTCATATGGACCTTTTGTGTTACAGATTTGGAGTGGCATGAGGGTATTTTCATTTCTTGTAGAAGAACTGTTCCTTTAATCTTACATTTGCTTTGCTCTGTGCAGACATGAAGTGATCACTGATCTCCACATCTCACTGTCTTTGCAAAAGTCTGGAACTTCTGAAAGAGCCGATTAGAACAGGAACTTTCTCTTCTTTGAACTTCAGTTGTCTTGTCTTCATCCTTATTACAGCACATGCTGTTCATTTGCTCAGTATCCTTTAACACATAAAATCACTTTTAATCTAGACGAATCATTATAGAGTTATTAAACTCTGAATGCACCCAGTAGTAAATTATTACTGCTTTCATTATCTTCTTTATCAGTTTGCACATTCAGCTAATATCTGTGAATAATTTTAATACCCCTCAAAATGACTGTCCTGAGTGATATTCTCAAGTAATTAACTCTGACTTTTTACTGCCTCTTTAGTCTGATCAAAAGTCTCTGAATGAATTCATTTGTGTGTATAAGCACACAAGGCGATCACATCAGGACAGGATTAATAGAAAGAGAGAGTAAAGGAGGAATGAACCCCACATGGAAAGAACCTATATAAACATATATGTTTTAATATAGGTTTTGATATAGGATTTTAATATATGTGACATATATAAAATTGGCCGTTTTCCTATATTATACGTGCATATATGTAGACATATATAGGTGCATATATGTACCTATATAGGTGCATATATGTACCTATGTAGGTGCATATATGTACCTATATAGGTGCATATATGCGTGCATATATGTACCTATATAGGTGCATATATATGTGCATATATGTACCTATATAGGTGCATATATGCACGTATATATGCAGCTATATGTTACCTATAATTATTAAAATCCATAGCTACTAGGCAACATAAATAATAGCCCAAGATGTAGAAATTTTAATTATTTATTTACTTAAGAACAATCAAATATTACAAGAACAAAAATAAGACAAAAAACTGAACAGAAAAAAAAAAAAAACAATTTATCTTGTTGATCTTCTCAGCTCCGTGAGCTTCAAATTGATAGATGTGCCTATCTGTCCTCGGCTGGCTGCCGGCCACTTCTTTAATGTAGCATCTAGAGAAGACAAAAATAATAAGACAGTATAATAATAATAATAATAATATAGTGCTTCATCAGGAACCCAAAGTGCTTACAGTACAGCTGCGATTGGACACATATTTTGGATAAAGGGCTGATCATAATAAAAAATGCGTCATGTAAACATGTCAATTGGAAGATTCTGATTGGATTCTGCTAAATCTGAAAAAAATTCTGATTGGAAACATCACCCCCCCTTTTTTTTTAGCGGCATCGTTCTTTCATATGCACATGTCCGTCATGGGGACTCCATTGTTAACAGTCACACGGTCAATCATGTGCATCCAAAGCAGAGAAAATTCATGGATAGGAAAAATTCAGAAATGTGGCTTTAGAAGAGGAAAGGTAGGATCAAGAAGTGAGCAAGCAATGAATTAGTATTATAGGTTCCAAGCAGATACAGTAACAATAATGGGTGCCCTATCTTATACAGTCTCCATTGATGCCTAATAAACATTGATACAAGTAGGCTATGGTTAAAGTGGTGAACTTATAAAGTCTTAAAAGTTTTGTTTTCCCTTCTCAACGCATTATGCATTTACTCACCAATAATGGCTGCCTTTTTAATTTGGTCAAGGGCGACCAGCTGCTCCCCATCCCCTCTGGTTGGCTTCCCACCTTAAAGTAATATTTCAAAATTATTATGAAAGGGGGGGTGAAAACAAGAGATTTTTTAAATACACATCACTTTTACTTGAGGTGCAAGGAACTACAAAAATGGCAAGTAAAAAAGCAATGGTATGCCCGCACACAAACATAATTTATTCCACAGAATATGACTGACTTGTTTTTTTTTTTTTTTCAAGGACAGAAGAGATTAGGAACATGTTGTTTTGTACCATTCAGGTTGCTTTTTAGCAAAGTGTCCAAATCAAAAGGTGCCCAGCAGCAGATTCCACACCATGGCAGTAGCAGAGGTGGCAAGGCCTGGCAAAACACCCCAGAGCCCTTTATAACTTCAATCTGAAAAATAATTTCACATCACAATATTAATTTATTGTCAACTTTTAGAAAGGTTTTTATGTTTCATATTGATTCTTATATTTAGCTTCCCAATAGTTAATAGGTTATGATGTATAAATGCAGATTAATGATAAAGATATGAAACAAATTAATCATTGCCCTAAACGTTATTAAAGGAGAGGAGGAGGAGGACAGGGTGGGGTGGAGAGGAGAGGAGGAGGAGGACAGGGTGGGGTGGAGAGGAGAGGAGGACAGGGTGGGGTGGAGAGGAGAGGAGGAGGAGGACAGGGTGGGGTGAAGAGGAGAGGAGGAGGAGGACAGGGTGGGGTGGAGAGGAGAGGAGGAGGAGGACAGGGTGGGGTGGAGAGGAGAGGAGGAGGAGGACAGGGTGGGGTGGAGAGGAGAGGAGGAGGAGGACAGGGTGGGGTGGAGAGGAGAGGAGGAGGAGGACAGGGTGGGGTGGTGAGGAGGAGGAGGACAGGGTGGGGTGGAGAGGAGGAGGAGGACAGGGTGGGGTGGAGAGGAGAGGAGGACAGGGTGGGGTGGAGAGGAGAGGAGGAGGAGGACAGGGTGGGGTGGAGAGGAGAGGAGAGGAGGAGGAGGACAGGGTGGGGTGGGGTGGAGAGGAGGAGGAGGACAGGGTGGGGTGGAGAGGAGGAGGAGGACAGGGTGGGGTGGAGAGGAGAGGAGGAGGAGGACAGGGTGGGGTGGAGAGGAGAGGAGAGGAGGAGGGGGACAGGGTGGGGTGGGGTGGAGAGGAGGACAGGGTGGGGTGGAGAGGAGAGGAGGAGGAGGACAGGGTGGGGTGGAGAGGAGAGGAGGAGGAGGAGGACAGGGTGGGGTGGGGTGGAGAGGAGAGGAGGACAGGGTGGGGTGGAGAGGAGGACAGGGTGGGGTGGAGAGGAGAGGAGGAGGAGGACAGGGTGGGGTGGAGAGGAGAGGAGGAGGAGGACAGGGTGGGGTGGAGAGGAGAGGAGAGGAGGAGGAGGACAGGGTCGGGTGGGGTGGAGAGGAGGACAGGGTGGGGTGGAGAGGAGAGGAGGAGGAGGACAGGGTGGGGTGGAGAGGAGAGGAGGACAGGGTGGGGTGGAGAGGAGAGGAGGACAGGGTGGGGTGGGGTGGAGAGGAGGACAGGGTGAGGTGGAGAGGAGAGGAGGACAGGGTGGGGTGGAGAGGAGAGGAGGAGGAGGACAGGGTGGGGTGGAGAGGAGGAGGAGGACAGGGTGGGGTGGAGAGGAGAGGAGGAGGAGGACAGGGTGGGGTGGAGAGGAGGAGGAGGACAGGGTGGGGTGGAGAGGAGAGGAGGAGGAGGACAGGGTGGGGGGAAAGGAGGAGGTTGGATGGAGAGTAGGGAAGGAGAAAAGACAGTGGGTGGAGAGGAGCGAAGGGGGGCAGGAGGAAAGGATGATTGTCTTGTATAACACTAATTGGCTCCTACAAGCACACAGTTTATACCCATCCTTACTAAATAATGTTACTCACCTGTGTTTTCGCTGATGTCTCAGCTGTTGCTGCAGTCTTGTTAGAGAAGAAAAACATTGTTAAACTCAACAATTGTAAAACTTCAACAATTTTATGCATATGGGGCAAGTAAATGACATATTACCACTAACTATCCCAACATAAAAATCCCTATAGCTCAGTTGGAGCCTTAAGTAAAATAAGTACAGAAAAATCTGAGGTATAAAAGGGTTACACACACCTGTGGTGTCTCTCGAAAGCGCTCAGTCACCATGGGACTCTCTTTAAAGGGCTCGGTCTCCTCTCTGGAGTCTTAGAGAAGAAAGAAACTTAGTAAAACTCTACAACAATTTGTATTCATCCAAGCAAGCCACTATAGATTCTTATTTACAGGGGGGGCTTGGAAAACATCAAACATGTCAATAAATTAAAGTTACATGCAAAAGTAATCAGCCAAACATCATAAAAATCCATATAGCTCTGTTTGAGTAACAAGTAAACTAAATAAATAAAAATGCAAGGGGGTTACTCACCGGTAGCACTTCTCCAAAAGTCGAGAAGGGGGAATCTAGATCCTCCACAGGACTCCTTCCAGTCTTGTTCATAGAAGAAAAATATAGTTATTCTCTTCAATAAATTAAAGTGCAAATACATCAAATAATTAACACTATCAATCAGCCCAACATCACAAGTCTCTACAGCTCTGCTTGAGAAACAATTTTAAAAAGCAATGGAAATCAGAGGAACTTACCTTTTGAGCAATAATGGCGAGGTCACTTTTCATTTGAGGGATTTCTAGAAAGAGGTTAGGCTATATAAAGAAAAAAACAATTACAATCACTAAATCAAAATAGCACCCAGCAACTCTACTCTTCGAAAGACATTTCCTGCAGCTGTGAACGCAAGCTAACTTACAACCCTCCAAAGCCCATTCATAAGGCTCTGCAGAGGAAACCTGGTTGTGAACGCAATTAAAAATATATATATATTTCTCCCAAATTAAAATCCCCCAGAGTATTTTTCTGGAGCCGATTGCCTTCTTGAGCCGTTGAAGGCAGAGAAGTGTATGTACTCATGAACTGTAACGTTATTCTCTAGGCCATGACTTTTGTGAACCCTCTACGAATTCCTCCAGAAAGAGACAAATAAATATAATTCTAATTTGAATCTTATCAACGGCTATATGAGCACCCACACTACCAGCTAACAACATAGCATTTATTTTGCCAAACACGTGTTAAACTTTCAGCCCATACAATTTCTAAGTTTATACTTCTCTGCCACCGCAATATCCATCTCCAGAAAAACCCCTGCTAATAAATATTAAAATTAGGAATACTTATGATTGATGATAAGTAGGACATAGCAGATCTCCAACGCTGATATCGCCATTTTCACTCCCAGCCGTTATCTTTCGGCGCGAATCATCAAACGACAGGCGGGTGACGTCATGACTCATCAACTCATTTTTTTTTTTTTTTCAAAATTACAGAGTTTGATATCAAGTTCTTGACACATTTCTTTTACACATTTTCACATTTGATAAGTATAAATTGAAACAACAATAATTTGTTTATAAAATAAAAAAAATAATAATAAATGGCATCGCAAACATATATTAAATTCATTTAGCAGAGATACAGATCTTTGGGCTTTTCGATTTTTTTAAAACTTTACAGACTCAAAATACATGCATGTCTTCAAATTCATTAACCACATTGAAATGCTCAGATAGATGGGATGATGATGATGATTACTTGAATGTATGTTCTATGTTCTTTTTTTTTTGCTACATTTAGACTGTAATGACCTTTCAGCCATATTCATCTAGAAACTGCATTAAGACAATACAGAAAACATTGCATTTTGCATTGCATTTGGTGGATGTAACGGTGAATTTGTGGATGTGTATGAGCTGTAATGTGAATCTGGAAGTGACTTGAAATTGGAAAAAGGGCTTGATTGACAAAATAAAAAAAACGACAAACCATTTTGTTATTTCCTTCTTTTCCACTATCTTCATACAAGACAGAATTGACTTTGTAAATGTAGCTTTCACATAGCTTTCCATCTCCTCTCACTTAATTGCCATAATTAAATTCCATAACATGCCAATTACATGTGATACCAATTTCACATGTTTGCACACAGGCCTACAGTTCTTGCATAATTAATTTTTTTAGTTAGTTCTTATTGCCTTGATAATAGAAAATATGAGCTAGGCATCATGTATGACAGTTGCCAAAGTGAGGTATGAGCCACAAAATGACCAGATCCTGCCATGAGCTAGGAGACATGTATGCACATATAGGGCTTATATGTGGATATAAAGAAGCAATACAGGAGACCTATATGGCCTGTATATGCACATATATGCACCTCAGTTTTGCCTATATGTGCCATATATACACATATATGCAGCATATATATTAGCATATATGTGCATATATGCTGTATATATGCAGCATATATGTGCATATAAACTGCATATAGGTTTCATATATGTGCATATATCCTCATATAGTTTCTTTCCATGTGGGACGGGGCGATTCCGATTTAAACACTGCTTATACTGTTTTGAGTCTTATAACCTAAATGTTACATAATGTGAAGCTATTTATGTACTAATGCCAGAATTATCGATTGTATTTTCTGATAAATCTGATAAATCGATCTGTATTTTCTGGCAAACAGAGATAAACTGTCAAGCTTTTATTTTGGCAGAAAACTGCAAGAAGACCTTTTTAGTCAACATGAAACAGAAGTTGCGCTAGTCTTTTCTTCCCTATAATGAGTATATCTGAGTGAAACGGCTTCTGGAACAAGAACAAATGTGGGCGGGGCTTGATTTTGTCTGTGAGGAATTGATTGGATGGTTGTGGTTTGCTATTGGCTGATCTCATGTGAGTGACAGGTTGCCCCGCCCTCGTCATCAGAGAAGAGAAGAGATGCTGCTGTTATTCTGATTCAAGATTACCAAGAACATGAATTTAAAACAATAATGATGTGCACATAAAAAAAAACAGTTTGAAATGATGTGAAATGTGAAAATAAAGCGTACACTATCTGGCGCACATTGCATTGTGAAATGTGTGTTAAACTGTGAAGTGCTCATTTTACATGCTAAAAAAGAACTGATCGCGTGTAAAAGAACACAATGACGCACTTCACTCTGAAACACGCAGCGCGGTGAACTATATACTTAATATATTATAACGCACACAGTGGGGTGTGTATGAACTTGCTGTCGTAGAGAAGAGTGAGCGAGAAAGCACAGCTAGTGATGGTGTAGCAAAATGATTATTAGACATTAGTACATGATTATGGGATACATAAAGCATTGGAGATAATTTTCCATCAAAAATAACTGTATAAAGACCAACTATATCATTAATATAAAACTATTCATACCATGAGTATCGTTTATGCCTGTTCTGCATATTTTGCCCCAAAAATATTAGCACAGAACATCCCCCCAAAAAGAGTGTGGATTCTGTCTGGACCTTCTTATCAGAGAGAAAGATCGTCTGGGTTTCTTTGTGTGTGTGTTTCATCCTCTGTAATTTGGCACTTGATATATTCCCTATAAAAGGGATCCTCATGAATTTTTCATTTAGGATGCAGTGTGGCATGCTGGGTGATGATGCTAGGCAGAGTGCTAGCGTGGCACAGCAAAACCTGCTTTAAACGCTAATTGCTACGATTGATCAAAGCATTGATCCGTTATTGCTTATATTTCCTGAGTCCTTGAGGCTCAAGGAATTTAATGTGCCCTTTCTCCAGAGCTTCTTCAGATCATAACATTAGCATGCCAAGCTCCCATGCTAGACCCTCAATACATATTACATCTAATTGGTGCTTGACACAGAGGTACGCACACGTGTACAGTCCTGTGCTCATCCAAAAATAGATATAATAACCATCAGCACACTTGGTGGCCTTGTGAAATGTTTCATTTGCACACACAGCTCTTTGTAGGAGATGCACACATTCCCTCACACACAGGCAAACTGAGTGGTAATCGATCAGGAGTTTCGCAGTCGGCGCTCGCTGTGGAAGTGAGATTGCAGTGATTAGATTTCGGTTGGACGCCCTCTTGTTCTGGACTCAGAGAAGTCACATGTGCTGCTGCTGGTCTACACATGTGGGTGACGACAACAAATACAACACATTCCAGCAATACGGTACACTTTGGTGTCCATGACTGTCTTTAAAGTTTTAGAGGCACGGATCATGTGACTTTTCTTTTTGACATCTAAAACCAGTCAAAGGTCGGCAAAAGTTTGTTTGTTTTATGTTGGAATGAAACTCAAATTGTGTCTTTTCTTCCCTATTGTGATGTATATCAGAGTGAAATGGCTGCTTGTAGAAGAAAGGGCGGGGCTTTATTTTGTCCGTGGGGAATTGATTGGATGGTTGTGGTTTGCTATTGGCTGATCTCATGTGAGTGACAGGTTATAGCCCCGCCCTCGTCATCAGAGAAGAGAAGAGATTCTGCAAGAGGGGAAGTTATTCTGATTAATGATTACGAGCCACATGAAAAATCATGATGTTCACGGATAAATCATTTATAATAAACACTGAAATATTTTATAAAAAACAAGAATTGTAATTTTAATGTTTTTGTAAAGTCTATTTTGCTGACTAAGAAATACAGTAAAACAATAATATTGTGAAATTCTGTCAGGACCACTATTGTCAAATACGATTGCCAATTGCATACAGTTAGGATCAGTGGGGATTTCTTTAAGACTGCAAGGGAAGCTCGGCTTCCCCTATAATGTTAAAAATGAATGGTCAAACATGTACTATTGTGTTCACATTTTATTGACTAAAAATGCGTTAGAACACGTTCATCTCGAAGACGAGTTCGTTCAGAATCAGCTTCATATATCAGGTCGGCTGACTCGATTTCCTTCTCATTCATTCCCGGAGCGTCACAGTGCATTTCCCTGTTGAAGCCGAGTGTCCATTGACTTCAATGGGGCTTTGAACAGTTTTTTCAGTGCTTCGAAACTAGACCGTCATTGGATAAATCTGTGATTAAGCCCCGCCCACTCCTCCATTCTCCCAAGAGAAGCTGAACGTCCGTGGGCGGGGCTTAATCACAGATCACAGGCGGGGCTGGACTCCGGGCTTCTGTGTGATGATTGGAGGGTCTGTCGAAAGACTGCATCTCCTTTTGATTGACAGCGATTTTGTACTATAAAAAGTCGCTGACGCTGAAGCTGTTCGAGCTCAGTCCCATCGCGGATTTTGCAAGTGTAGTCAAAACACAAACTGCTGCAACCTATTTCTTGGTATTTGCTTGGCGAAATTGCTAGCCAATTTTCATTATATATTTTACACAATTATACACCACATTCTACACCACACTTTCTGTAAAGCTGCTTTGAAACAATATGTATTGTGAAAAGCGCTATACAAATAAATTTGAATTGAATTTTCTTTGTTTCAGTTTAACTTAATTCCCACATTTCCTCTATCGAGTTTAATATCTTTTTTTTTAGATTGTTTGTTCATTCATTCATTAATACAGCTTCCCCTCTTTGAAAGACCAGCAGCCGCCACTGGTTAGGATTGGCGGTGTGGTTCTGTTCTGGGTGAGAACTCCCAGCGCATCCATGCCGCCTAGCTTGGGTAAGAGCAGCGATAACCCCTTCTTAGGGGGAACAGAACAGAACCAACATTAATGTATTGCAGATATCATTAATTCAAGATTTTAAAGTACAACATAATTCGAGAATTGATTCTGATTCGAGGGGAATCATAATGCCATCCTGACTGACGAGAGGAGGAGCTGGGGAGGGAGGAGGGGAATCAGCTCCTGAGAAACACGACAGCTGTGGATAATACTGAAGGAGCTTATATACTGTATGTATACAGTCATAGGCCTCGTATTCCTATAGAATAGGACCATAGACGTGGATCAGTGAGAGTCACTGATGCGAGCTTGACTTACGTGACTTGACGCTACGCTTTATTATTATTGCAATTCAAAAGAACTGATTCTATATTAATATATTTTTAATTGAAATGTAAGAAATCAATGCCTTTTTATTTAACATTCAATGGATCAAAAGTGACAGTAAAGACATTTCTAATGTTACAAAAACATTCTATTTCAAATATATGTTGTTCTTTTTAACTTTTTTATTTGTCAAAGAATGTATCATGGTTTCCACAAAAATATGAAGCAACACAACTGTTTTCAATATTGATAATAATTATAAATGTTTCTTGAGCATTAAATCTTCATATTCGAATGATTTCTGAAGGATCATGTGACACTAAAGACTGGAGTAATGATGCTGAAAATGTAGCTTTGATCACAGGAATACATTAAATTTTACTATATATTTTAAATAGAAATAATATTTAACAATATTACTCTTTTTACTGTTTTTTTTTTATCAAATCAATGCAGCCTTGATGAGAATAAGAGATTTCTTACAAAAACATAAAAAATTTTGGATTATTCCAAACATTTTTTGAACAATGTGTGGCCCAAGTTTTCCCCTGCTCACTGAAATGCTTTAGCGCACAGCTGCAGCTCCACCACCCAAATAAAGAAATAAGTAGGGTGAGCTTGAACATGCTCTCATGGGAGCCCGCTGTTCCTGGACGGTAAGAGAAACATTTAAATGTTTATCTGCATTTAGTGTTTCCTAAGGCCACCAGTGCTCTGTTTTCAAAATGATATGCATGAAGATCCTGTTCTGTGTGTGTCTGGCACAGCTGGCACAGATTCACTGATGAAATATTCATTGGAGTTTGGCAAATATGATTTCAAGGCCAAATTACTTTTTTTAAAAGCCACTTTATTTTTATGGCAAATTAATGTAATTCCTTCCTTCTTTATATAATGCTTTCAGAATTGATTCTAGCATCATGGATAAATAAAAACAGAAATAAAACTTTATGGTTATTGTGTTTTTATAGCGATGTGGAGCTTTCAAGGGAAACAATAGTCCATTAACAACAGAGTCAACAGCTTGCCATTCAATCCACACCTACAGAAAGGCCATTTCCAAACGCCTTGACAATTCACTGTTCGATCTACACCTTTGCAGACACCTAAACCCCATCACACGTCCCTTCGGCCAAGGGCTCAGCTGAGCATTTTTCACACCCTCAAAATCAATTTCACTACGCCTGCAATGAAAAACAATTCAAGGCTTCATTGCCACTGTTGTGTTTTGCTTAGACTCCCCTGAGAATGTGCGGAAAGTTGAGCAGAGATTTGAAAGGCAGATACTCATAAAGCTGATGATATCTGAATGCAGTCTGAGAGAAATCATGTGATGTCTTTAGCTGGTCAATGTTTACTAGGCCTTACGCAACACTGTAACAATACATCACTTAATCGTTATATTATTGTAACGTCTTTGTTCTCTTCAGCCGTGACTCGTCAGAAAGATTTCTGCAGTGAGTTTTCAGATTTTCATCCCCACGCCAAAGAACAAATCACATCCTCAAGTTGTTTTATGCTTTTTCTAAACTAAAGTTGTTATTAAACATTAGAATGATTTCTGAAGGATCTTGTGACACTGAAGACTGGAGTAATGATGCTGAAAATTCAGCTTTGATCACAGGAATAAATTACACTTTACTATATATTCACATAGAAAACAGATATATTAAACTGGAATGATATTTCACAATATTACTGTTTTTACTGTATTTTTAATCAAAGACATACAGCTTTGATGACCAGAAGATACTTTATTGCCTTTTTTGTCTATTTAATTTAGACATTTTAGAAATTGTTACTATTACATCTTTGTTGTATTAGTCTTGTCAGAATAATTTCTGCAATTCTTAAATTAACTTAAATTAAAATTGATCAGAATCCCCTTCAGATTGCAAGAAAGTTATTTCAAACACCCACTGTTTTTTTTAGTTTTGAGCTGAAAATAGTTTAAAATGTTTTAAATGTTGAAGTTAGCTGGTAGCCTGATATCGTCACAGTCTTCGTCTGCAACGGTCTGTCTTAGTCTTCACTACACTACCCAGAATCCTCCTTGTCTCCACACCTGAACTCACTCTCTCACTTATCAGCCTGTTCATCGTTATCTTCATCCGTATCACCTGTCTTCACCTTGTTATGTTTGGTTTGTGCTTGTATTTAGTTTGCTTGTGTTCAGTCTGTGTTTGTTATCGTTAATGTTTCTGCGTTTTTGTGTGTATAACCTTCTGCCTGTCAACCTGTTCGCTTGCCTGTACCTGTTTGTTGTTTTTGAATGATTAGTAAAAGTGTGAATTGGAGCCGTTTGACTCTGTCTCTCCTTCAACCTGCACAACACCGTGACAGATATAATATCATGGGAAATGACCATCTACTTATTTAAGCCCAGTTTGGACCAAAGTATTTGGCGGGCCACAAATCCCTGGCTGTTGGTTCAGTTGAGGCCCAGTTGAGGCCCAGATGAGGCCCAGATGAGGCCCAGATGAGGCCCAGTTGAGGCCCAGTTGAGGGTTTTGACAGTGGAAACATGGCTATTGAAAAGATCTGACTCAAAGAATTAGTTCCCAAACCCTCACTGCTTGTCTCAAAGAGAACAGAAGTGTGAAAGTTTTTGTTTTTAATCAATAATGAATTAAAATCCAGTGTCTTGCACAAAGACTACGAATACAGCACATGTTCAATGGAGTGCTTTTATGATACTTTTATGATTTTATGATTTTTTTTTAGTCTAAAAGCTTCAGTATCCGTCCATTGTAATTGCATGGAAAAGAACTAGCGAAAAGCCTCCAGAGATTTGCCTTTGGTCTTCTATAGAAGAAAGAAAGTAGTTTGGGTTTAAAGTGGTTAAAAAATTGAATTGCAAATTGTATCTTTGGCTAGACTTTTACTTAAAAATGAATGGCAGCAGTTGAAACTGAGTTTTCCGTTTTACTGGGTTAAAATTTCATTGTGAGATTGTATGTGCTCAACACAGAAATAATAGAGCGTGTCAAGTGTTTTCTTTTAATGCTATATCTCCAGTAATAATAATAATAAAATGTAGCCTGGCCATTTCAGTTAACTAAAACACATAACAAAGGCATCCTCCGTGATATTGCAGCCTGATAGACAGTTACAGGGTTTTTTTTAACGTGTTTTGTTTCACAGAGCCATCTCAGATGTGTCAGTATGCAACACACACTCACACACACCCACACACACACTTATCACGTTTGAATGGCTGGATAAATAAATTGTCACCGTTAGAAAGTGTTCATGCTGAAATTCACACATGCATATCTTCCCGAAGTAAAAAAGGAAATATAACACATGCAAACAACAGTCAAAGCACTCATTCAAAATATGCAAAATATCATCATGCCTAATTTATCACGTTTTCACATGATCAATATTTTAGCTATCACGTTTTGGGTAATTATGTGCTTGATTGGGATTAGAATTAATATTTCAGAATAAGAGCTGGACTGGATTGAGGAGAGATTTGGACAAACGGCTCTGGCTGGATATTGCCTGAGGTAATGTGAAATAATCTTGTTACACTTCCTCATCTTCTTTTCAGAAATATCTCACACTCATTTTTCTCCAGCTGATCTCCGGGCTTCAGCTTTGACTAAATCGCTCGTATTAGGCATTCAGCTTCAGCCAATCGGACCAGCTCTTTTATACCCATCAGATAGAGCTGTGTCTCTACAGATAACACGGAGGGTCATTCCTTCAGGAGGAATGCGCCATGTGCACCTTATAGCCATCCTCGGAGAGACAGACAGGTTTAGGGAGAACATCCAGTGTGCATCAGTGCAAGACCCTATCAAACAAAACTCGGTTGGTGCAAGGCGATCGCGGACCCTCGGGTGCGATTCTCCATTAATGCATTTTCTGTGTTGCTTCTGTTCTGTTAGAGGCAGAGATTGCATTGAATGGAGAAAAATGTCATGTGTTATTCTGAGCTCACGTGCATTTCCTAGCACACACGCCTTGGGCGAACACACTCCTCTGAGCGGTTTTACTTTAATGAGAGAACGTGGACGTCTAGTATCTCGAGATGTGCTCAATCAGGATGTTGAATCTCATCACTCTCGTATTTGTAGTCAAACTATGGATGAAATCACAATTACACACTTCTCAGAGTTGAGGAAATTTGGGTGCTGTAATTCCTCTCTTTGAACTTACTGGAAGTGAGAGGAACCCGTGTGGCTTATGGATCAATACTCAAGGTAACGAGCTAAATCACGTTTCTGGCATTCGACTGGTCATTGCAGAGTATTACACTGACCATGAAAAATAGACATTTAAGACTTCCTGCAACTGTGATCTTTGATATGTTTTTTTTTTTTTTTTTTTGAGAATATATTTTAATTTCAGTTTTGATGTCTTACTCTATTGGCAAGTTATTTATTTATTTATTTATTTGTTTGTTTGTTTATTTATTTAACTAGAAAACCAGGAAACCATTTTTTTATTTTTGTAACAACAACAACAACAACAACAACAAAATTAATAATAGTAAACTAGTTGGTTAGTGGTACTAATATCTCATTTGAAATGTCTTATTTAATTACACCTGCAGGTCTTTATTACTTGAAAAATGGAAGTCAGCTTTGGGCTTTCTGTAATTGACATCACAAAGTGATTTCATTTAAAATCTATTTAACCTATCATTATAGAAAACACACACAGACACAAAGGTAAGAATGTCATTTAATGTTGCCGGCGTGCATATGCCTCCATGTGTACATTGTTTCGTTTTATCATCAAACATTTTCCTCTTACAGCTCAATTAACCATATTAATTGAAGACAGAATTTCTCTGATCAGGTGGTGGTCATGTGTCCTCCCCGTCTGTTCAGGTATGCATGTAACATATTGGTTACTAACGTAACCTCGGTTCCCTGAGAATAGGGAACAAGTGTTGCATCTAGCTAGACGCTATGGGAAAACTCCTTTTCTCGAGAATATTGAAGCCTTTATTTTAAAACACAGTGCAGCTGCACAGCGAGCACAGAGCAGAGTGTCTAGCTTGCCATTGGCTGTGCTGCAGCAACTGCACATCCTATGGCGAGGCGGCTGAGACGTGCCAACCAATCAGGGCGCTTTCCTGGTTCACCCTGGTTTTGGGTGCCCGGCACATGCGCCGCTCTCAGCGAGCGCAGGTTGGCATGGGCCCAAAGGAGGAGGACTCTGGCCATTCTGTCCAGGTTGGCTGACCTGAGGCCACCCTGGTGGTTTATGTAGGACACGACATGTTGTCTTTGCGGACCAGGACGTAGTGTCCCCTCAGTTCTGGGAAGAAGAACCTCAGAGCCAAGCAAACTGCTCTCATTTCGAGGCAGTTGATATGCACGTGCTTCTCCAGGCTCGACCAGAGGCCGGAGATTGGTCTGTTCTCGCACAGGGCACCTGTCGAGATGGGCTCCTGCCGTCCCCAGATGATGGTTGAAAATAGTAATGAGGACAGTAGACCTGACCTGGGGTGTGTTTCCCGTACAGTGATGTAACTCGCTGTTTAACTATAGTACGATGCATCGTTGAAGAAATCAACTAGCTAGTCACGACTGTTTCCCGAAACCATATTGTCGCAAAATGGTCGTTTAACCACGTTGGTTAATGATGTCACACAAGTGGTGGGATTTGAGATCAAATTAATGCTAGATGTTTTGCTATAAATTACAGACATGGCACATGAGGACTATTTCTAATTATTCTCAGTTATTTTACTTTATTTCCAGATTCAATCATATGCTCATTATTATAATAGAGCACGTTCGTACTTGCGCACTCTTAAAAAACGACACTTTAAATCTCTTAAAGACTAAAAGACGTAAATGACATTTGTATGTATTCTAAATAAAAGACATTGTTTGTAATGAATGCCTTCTTGCTTATTTTGCTCAAGATAAGGATTTATTGAGTCCTGCAATCTAGAAACTCTGCTTCTAACCACAGCTTGAGATCTGTCGTTCCAAACATACAACTTTACGATGCTGTTTGTGAATGTTCGTTGGAACGATGGTTTCGGGAAACACAGATTCGTTGAACTTTGCTGAAAACGACAGAACTTGAGATCAACGATACTTTTGGGACACAGACCCCTGGCCTGTGACCTGTCAGAGGACAAACATTTGCATTCATTTTCCACAGCACTGGAGTTTCATTGTTTAATGATTTTCCCTCTTGCATGTCAAACTGAGGTGCTATCACTACTGTATATATTGATGAATATTTTATCATGCCTTTGTATTATTAGCTTATATAATGAATTATGTAGACTCGCAGGCCGAGTTATTGTGCATATATTAGCATTGTCCTGGAACTCAACAGTGTGTTTGTTTGTTTGTTTATTGTCCTTTTCCCTTAAACAATCTGCATAAGTCTACAAAAGTTGATATATTGTTTGCGGGTCCGGAGGGGATGAAGGACCAGCGTTGTTCCCACATGTTTTCTTATTGCTGATGCTTTGAAGGAATCAATAATTTATTTTGGCAATTTGCATTTAAATTCAGCAGACCTTGTGATCCCAAGGCATAAGAGACAAAAGAAGCATAGCAAGCAAAAACTTTTCAAAGGAAGGTTGCTTCTTTAACTTTCGGAGTGGGAAATGAGGGCTCTTTTGAAAAAAAAAGAGAATATGAACATCAATGAGAATGGAAACATCAAACATCGCTGCACCGGATGGACGGGCAGTTAGAGAACGTATGAAAGCAAGAGTGAGAGCGTTGATCCAAACAATACAACACCAGCCACATATGCATTGTTTTAAGTCATTTAGTTAATATTATACAGCCGTCTGGTCAAGGTGTTTCAAGAGCGCCGACTGCCATGCTGAGCTTTAGTACAAAAGTCTGCTGATCAAAAATGAAAAAAACAAAACAAAAGATTGCATCCCTCATAATGGGATTTGGGATTTTGTCCCTTGCTAGAAGAGTGCGGCAACTGGAGGTTTACTGTTAGTATTCCACCCTCTTTCAGCAAGACACTGAATAATCTGTGTGTGTGTAACGGAGGCCAGCTAGTAAACGCTGTACGAGTAAAACTCACTCCTCTGATCTCAATTGGCGCTAGCGACGGAAACAAGAGGCTTCAGTCTTTAGCCTCTTTGTTAGTCAAGTCAAGTCAAGTCAAATATATTTATATAGCGCTTTTCACAATACAGATTGTATCAAAGCTGCTTCACAGTATCAATCAAAACAACTTAACAATGTTTGTTTATTACTGGAAAAAAGACGTCCAAGTTTGGTAGAGCTGATCAATGGTATGATTGGTTAATTAATTTGAATATCCCCAACTGAGCAAACCAAAGGCAACAGTGGCAAGGAACCGAAAAACTCCATCCAGTGACCTAATGGTGTCCTAACACCCCATCAGATGACCCAATGGAGAAAAAAAACCTTGGGAGAACCCAGGCTCAGTCGGGGGCCAGTTCTCCTCTGGCGTTTATGAACCAGATGTCACGGTTGATCATTCACTGTCTCTCTCTCTCGTCCTGCGTGCTGTTGCGTGTGTGTAGGTGTGGCCGCTGATTACCATTGATTAGCGGCGCCAGCTGGTTCCACTTGTTTGTCCCTTTATATGTCAGTAACTGCTGTCTCATGTTGTCAGATCGTTGTATGGTTTCCCTGGCGTGTTCCTGTCCTGTTCCCGTGTCTGTCTTCCTGGATCGTGGATTTCCCCGTGTCTCTCGTCGTGTTGGTTGGATTTCGTCACCTTCACTGGATCACAGAGCACCGAGTTGGGATTACCACGGGACCACAGACCACCACTACTGGATCACTGAGCACCACGTTTGGATCACAGAGCACCACCACCGTTTGCCCACCGAGGTCCCTGCGTTACCTTACATCCAGCGCTGGTGTCCGCTCGACCGTTCATCTGTGTTGTGCTGTGTGTTTTATGTTATACCTGTCTGAGCATTTGAGATAATAAATAGCGCCTTTGCAATTGCATCCTGTTTCTGTCATTCCGTAACAGAACGATCTGACCACTCATGGATGCAGCAGGCGCTACGAGCTGGGACGACTTCGCTGCCAGAAGCATCACGAGAATGGATCAACAGCAAGAGTCGATCGCCAACACGGGTCGAGCGGTCCAAGCGCTTGTGACGCAGGTGTCCGAGCTCACCCAAAAACTTCAACAACTAAGAGTTCCCACTGCGCCACCCACACCGCCCGTTCAACCCATTCCTCCAGAGCCACACCACCAGCGAGAGCCGCGACTGCCTACACCTGAGGGATACAGAGGTGAACCTGAATACTGCAGAGCTTTCCTGACTCGTTGTTCCATGCATTTTGCCTTACAGCCACAAACGTTCAATAATGAACAATCTAAAGTGGCGTTTGTGATTACTCTGCTCTCCGGCAAAGCGGCTCTTTGGGGAACGGCGGTGTGGGAGAATCAAGACCCATGCTGCGCCTCGTTCCGGGCACTCTCCGAGGAGATGAAGAGAGTTTTCGATCGCGCGGTGGCGGGTAGGGAGGCAGCCAGACTACTCGCCGATCTCCGCCAAGGAAACGGCTCGGTGTCGGAATATTCCATCCAGTTCCGCACCCTGGCTGCAGAGTGCCGTTGGAACGAGGAGGCGCAGTGGGATAGATTCCTGCATGGGTTGGCTGACCGTGTCCAACGGGAGATTTATATGCTGGACCTACCTCCTCGACTGAATGGGCTCATTGAACTGGCTTTGAGAGTGGATGCTCGCTTGAACAGAATGGGTCGCTTTCAACAGAACCAACCCTTTCGCGGCGCGGAGGGCTCGCGCACCGACTTCATGGACACGGTCAGCCCCAGCTCCGATCCCGAACCCATGCAGGTGGGTAGAGCTCGGCTTTCCCGGGAGGAGAGAGAACGGCGGAGATCCCAAGGACTGTGCTTGTACTGCGGGAAGCCGGGTCACTTTATCCACTCGTGCCCAGTAAAAGATCAAGCCCGGTAGTAACAATGAGGCTACTATCGGGTGGGATCTCCGCCCAGAAGACCTCATCACCATCATCATCTACTCTCCTTCCGGTAAGACTTAGGTGGGCAACCCATACGCACGACACTAAGGCTTTACTGGATTCGGGTGCAGAAGGTAATTTTATGGACTCTGGACTGGCACATCGTCTTCACATTCCTGTTTCCACACTCATGCACCAGATCGCCGTCAATGCTCTCAATGGACAACAACTTCCTAACATTTCACATGCTACTGAACCCATCACTCTCACTACATCTGGTAATCACACTGAGACAATAACATTCCTCCTTATGGACTCCCCACTCACACCCATTGTACTTGGTCATCCGTGGCTCACATTACACAATCCCAGAGTCGATTGGGGTCACAATTCTGTGTCTATGTGGAGTAATATGTGTCATGAGTCATGTCTTGTGTCTGCGTGTTCGTCTGTACCAGTCTCTGTGTTCCAGGAGGAGGCGGTGAATTTGTCAAACGTGCCCGAGGAGTACCAGGACCTGAGAGAAGTGTTCAGTAAGTCTCATGCTGCTTCTCTTCCTCCGCATCGTCCCTATGACTGTGCGATAGAATTAGTGCCAGGTAAGTCTCCGCCTAAAGGCAAGTTATATTCACTTTCTGTTCCAGAGAGGGAGGCTATGGAGAAATATATTTCTGATTCTCTGGCATCCAGGTTCATTCGTCCTTCCTCATCTCCTGCGGGGGCGGGATTCTTTTTTGTGGGGAAAAAGGATGGATCTCTGCGACCGTGTATTGATTACCAAGGGTTGAATAACATCACGGTAAAGAATACTTATCCTTTGCCGTTGATGTCTTCAGCCTTCGAGCGGTTGCAGGGGGCATCCGTCTTCACAAAACTGGATTTACGTAACGCTTATCATTTGGTTCGCATAAGGAAGGGCGATGAATGGAAGACCGCGTTCAATACCCCCAGGGGGCACTTTGAATACTTGGTCATGCCGTTCGGGCTGTCCAACTCCCCGGCGGTCTTCCAGGCCCTCGTCAATGACGTGTTGAGAGATATGGTCGATCAATTCATATATGTCTACCTGGATGACATATTGATTTTTTCTTCTTCTCTCCAGGATCACGTTCAACACGTCAGACGAGTGCTTCAGAGGTTGTTAGAGAATGGGCTTTTTGTCAAGGCGGAGAAATGCGTTTTTCATGCACAGTCTGTTCCTTTTTTAGGGTACATCGTCTCGTCTGAGGGAATGCGTATGGATCCTGACAAGGTTAAGGCTGTGATTGATTGGCCAAGTCCAGATTCCCGTAAGGCCCTACAGAGGTTTCTGGGGTTCGCCAATTTTTATCGCCGTTTTATTCGCAACTTCAGCCAACTAGCCGCGCCTCTGACTGCCTTGACCTCCCCCAGAACGACGTTCAGGTGGTCAGATACAGCCGAGGCTGTATTTGCCAAACTTAAGAGCCGCTTTGTTTCGGCACCCATCCTTGTTGCCCCTGATCCATCACATCAGTTCGTGGTGGAGGTCGACGCGTCAGAGGTGGGGGTAGGAGCAGTTCTTTCCCAACGTTCTCTCACAGACGACAAGATGCACCCTTGCGCGTTTTTGTCCCATCGTTTATCACCTGCTGAGCGTAACTATGACATTGGTAACAGGGAGTTGTTGGCAGTCAAGTTAGCACTGGAAGAATGGCGTCACTGGTTAGAAGGGTCAGGGGTACCTTTTATCGTATGGACCGATCACAAGAACTTAGAGTATATTAGAACCGCCAAAAGACTCAACTCTAGGCAGGCTCGGTGGGCACTTTTTTTCGGACGTTTTGACTTTTCTCTTTCGTACCGCCCGGGTTCTAAAAACATCAAACCCGATTCTTTATCTCGTATTTTTGACAAATCCGAACGCCCGTCTACTCCCGAGTGTATTTTACCCGAGACTTTAGTCGTCTCCACTCTCAGGTGGGAGGTCGAATCGAAGGTCATGAAGGCCTTAGAAGGGGTAACGCCTCCGCCCGATTGCCCACCGAATCGTTTATTTGTGCCAGAGGGGTGTCGGTCCGACGTTATTCAGTGGGGGCATTGTTCCAGCGTGGCCTGTCATCCAGGGGCCAATCGCACCAATTTTTTGGTAAAGCAACGATTCTGGTGGCCACTTATGGCTCGTGACATCCGCAGTTTTGTCTTGGCTTGCTCGGTTTGTGCCACTGGTAAATCCTCCAATCGACCCCCAGATGGGTTACTCCAACCGCTGTCTGTCCCTTCGAGACCCTGGTCCCACATTGCGCTAGATTTTATCACCGCCCTCCCGCCCTCCCAGGGCAAGACGGACGTTTTGACCGTCGTGGACCGGTTCTCGAAGGCGGCTCACTTTATTCCCTTGCCTAAATTACCCTCCGCCAAGGAGACAGCGGTTACTGTCATTGATCACGTGTTTCGCTTACATGGCCTTCCGATGGACGTGGTTTCTGACAGAGGTCCCCAATTTGTGTCCAAATTTTGGCAAGAGTTTTGTAAATTACTGGGGGCGACTGTCAGTCTTTCTTCGGGGTTCCATCCCCAAAGCAATGGTCAAACCGAGAGAGCCAACCAAGATTTGGAGAGAGTGTTGCGATGTTTGGTTTCCAAGAATCCTTCCTCCTGGAGCCAACAACTTTCTATGGTGGAGTACGCACACAACTCGTTACCAGTGTCATCCACGGGCCTTACACCGTTTGAGGGTAGTTTAGGGTACCAGCCACCAGTTTTTGCTAGTACGGAATCCGAAATCGCGGTCCCCTCCGCTCACGCCTTCGTCCAGAGGTGCCGCCACACTTGGACTAGAGCCCGTGAGACTCTTCTCCAAGTGCGGGCGCGCACCAAGGCTAAGGCTGATCGCCACCGGTCAAAGCCTCCGATATACGTCGTTGGTCAAAAAGTGTGGCTTTCTACTAAGAACATTCCTCTCCGATCCGTATCTAACAAGCTTGCTCCCAAATTTATTGGCCCATTTCCTGTCATCAAGATCATTAGTCCGGTGACAGTCCGACTCAAACTTCCTCCTGCGTACAGGGGAATTCATCCCGCCTTCCATGTGTCCAAAATTAAACCTGTGTTTCATGCACCCATTAACCCGCCAGTCCCGGTTCCCCCCCCGCCGCGACTCATAGATGGGGAACCATCGTATTCGGTTAATCGCATTCTGGACTCGAGAAGGAGGGGACGAGGATTTCAGTACCTGGTGGACTGGGAAGGTTACGGTCCGGAGGAGAGAAGTTGGGTTCCTGCTAGGGACATTCTGGATCACTCTCTGATCGATGATTACAATCGACAGGTAAGTCCGTCTAGGAACGCCAGGAGGTGTTCCTAGGGGAGGGGGTACTGTCACGGTTGATCATTCACTGTCTCTCTCTCGTCCTGCGTGCTGTTGCGTGTGTGTAGGTGTGGCCGCTGATTACCATTGATTAGCGGCGCCAGCTGGTTCCACTTGTTTGTCCCTTTATATGTCAGTAACTGCTGTCTCATGTTGTCAGATCGTTGTATGGTTTCCCTGGCGTGTTCCTGTCCTGTTCCCGTGTCTGTCTTCCTGGATCGTGGATTTCCCCGTGTCTCTCGTCGTGTTGGTTGGATTTCGTCACCTTCACTGGATCACAGAGCACCGAGTTGGGATTACCACGGGACCACAGAGCACCACTACTGGATCACTGAGCACCACGTTTGGATCACAGAGCACCACCACCGTTTGCCCACCGAGGTCCCTGCGTTACCTTACATCCAGCGCTGGTGTCCGCTCGACCATTCATCTGTGTTGTGCTGTGTGTTTTATGTTATACCTGTCTGAGCATTTGAGATAATAAATAGCGCCTTTGCAATTGCATCCTGTTTCTGTCATTCCGTAACACTAGAGGCCGAATTTACAGTAACTGTAAGATAAAAAATGTATATGCCTGAATGCCTGGCTAAATAGATGCGTCTTCAGTCTAGTTTTAAACTGGGAGAGCGAGTCTGAGCTATGAACAATATCAGGAAGGCTATTCCAGAGCTTCGGAGCTAAATGTGAAAATGCTCTGCCTCCTTTGGTGGATCTGGATATCCTAGGAATGACCAGAAGCCTCAAATTTAGTGATCTTAAAGAGCGCGATGGATTGTAAGGCGATAGAAGATCCGTTAAATAGACTGGAGCTAAACCATTTAGAGCTTTAGAAGTCAAAAGCAATACCTTGTATTTAATACGGAACTTTATAGGTAACCAATGAAGTGATGATAAAATCGGTGTTATATGATCATATTTTCTTGATCTAGTAAGAACTCTAGCGGCTGCATTTTGGACTAACTGTAGCTTGTTTATTGAAAATGCAGGACAACCAGCTAATAAAGCATTACAGTAATCTAGTCTCGAGGTCATGAATGCATGAACTAACTTTTCTGCATCAGAGACTGATTGCATATTACGTAGCTTAGCAATGTTTCTAAGGTGGAAAAAGGCAGTTTTTGTAACATATGAAATATGCTTTTCAAAAGACAGGTTGCAGTCTAATGTAACACACAGGTCTTTTACTGTAGCGGATAAAGTAACAGGGCATCCTACTATGTTAAAGTCGTGCTGTGAAAGGTTTTGTGGACGGTTTTTAGAACCGATAAGTATTACCTCTGTCTTGTCTGGATTTAATAAAAGAAAATTATGCGTCATCCAATCTTTTATATCTTTAACACAATCTGTCAATTTGGATAATTTAGCGTATTCATCTGGCCGTGATGAAATATATATTTGAGTGTTAGTGCGCCTGACTCTCACGCCGGAGACCCGGGTTCGAGGTCCGCACAGAGCGGGGCGAGTAGGACCCAAGTGGAGGGGTTGGTTGCATGTGCACACTTGAATAAATAAAGGTAACACTTTAGTTTAGGGCCCAATTCTCATTATTAACTTGCCTATAAGCATGCATATTAAAGCACTATTCATGACCATATTCTACATTCCTTAATCCTTACATACTAAATATTATTAAGCAGTAATTAGGAGTTTATTGAGTCATATTTAATAGTTAGTTAAAATAATTGGACCCTAAACTAACATGTGACTAAATACATATAAAAGTTCTGTATTGGCATCGATAGTTCCATGAAGAACCTTTAAACATCCATGGAGCCTTTCCATTCCACAAAAGGTACTTTATAGTGGAAAAAAATGTTATTTAGATTATTAAAATATTATTTACACTAAGAAATAAAGAAAAAAGGTTGCAGTGATGCCATAGAAGAACCTTTTTTTTTTCTTAATGTGAATAATTTTAATAATCTAAAGAACCTTTTTTGTAATGAAAACATTTCATGTTTCCAACATTACAGATTCTTGGAACCAGATGCCATCAAATAACCTTTTAGTTTTGTATTCGCTGAAAGGTTATTTGGGGATTCAAAAATGGTTCTTCTGTGGCGTCACTGCAAAATAACCCTTTTGTAACCTTTATTTTGAAGGGTGTATTCCGTGTGTCTCTTTCTCTCTTGCAATAGTCTCTTCTGCTGTTATGTATAATGAGAGGTCATTGTAGCAATGTCTACAACAACTGCATTGTTTTACCCCATTACAGGGGTACAAATTACCCCTTTAAAATGACTCAGCCAAATGACCAGAACTTCAAAGAGCTGTACAGCCAGCTGTACTTCCTCTGCAAAACAATATGCAATAGCTCAAATAGTAGAGCAAGATCAATGGTTCTATGTCCAGGGAATGTATTAACTGAACATTGGTATAATCTGAATAATCCACCTTTGATCAATACAAAAATGAATGCACCAAAAGTAGAAGTAACAGCAACACCAATTTGTTGTCATAAGCTCTTATCTGTTTTTTCTTGGTCTAGAGGCAACGAAAGCCATTTATAAATAAGTTCTATACTTAAGTTGATAAAGCCCTGAGAATGAGGCTACGACTGTAGAGACTAAAGGGACAGTGGCCATGTGATGAATTTCATTTCCACCCAATTCGATGGACCAGGACGTCTGCATGATTGTAAAAGGATGTTTGAGAGATGCTGATTAAATGGTTTGCAGCCAAAGTAATGATGAGCAAAATAGTTTTTTGTCTTTCATTTTCTCTGTTGAGCATTGTCACTGTATAAAGCGCTGGAGAAACATTCAGCTTAAACAAAGCATGACAGACTCTAGATTTCAGTGAAGTAGCTCAGTTTCCTCAGCAAAGTATGCTTGATATTAAATCCTAGCTGTAACAATGAATATCTGAGTGTTTGTCTTTTCCTGAGGGCATTTATAGCATTAAATCATGTAGAACTGCATCAGAATAAAACAGTAGCTGTGTTGAGGAATGATATCCAAACCCTACTGCCAGTCTGCTGCGACAAAACCCAAAGATCAGAAGGTTTTAAACACCTGCATGCTTCTCTTTCCGTTTCTGGCTGGGGATAAAAGAGAGGGAAAGAAGAAAGAGAAAGTGAGAGTAGAAATTATCTTCGGTCAAATGCTAAGCCAGTCAAATTTGCACATCTGTCATAAAAGAGAATTTGACAAGGTTTTGATGAAGATATTACATTGAAATTCACATAAAAAAAAAAAAACATGACCAATAATAGCAGCACTGGCATACAAAAGAGAAAACACAAGACAAGACAGTGAAGAGGATCTGCATTTAAAACACAATAGCTGTGAGTTTGGCATTAGCATGTTGCACTGGCATTAGTGTCATCCTCTCATATACGGCCAGTTGATCCATAACATAACCCACTTTTAAACTATTTTAATTAATATGCATTTGGTATTTGGATCTTTCACTATCTCCGATTTTGTTTATATATATATATATATATATATATATATATATATATATATATATATATATATTTATTTATTAATGCATTCTGGGGTTTCCTTGTGGGAAAAATAGTACACTTAATGCATATTGGAAAAAAAAAAACACTTATTGCAGAAATAATATACTTTAAAAGTATACTTAAGTGTGAATTGAATGCATTGTTTTCAGACACTTAATTGCATCTTACTTAAAATCAACTTAAAACGATACACTAAAATATTAAATGCAGTTAAAAATCTTTGTAATTTCATCACACTTCTATTTTCTTAGAAATTTGATTAAAGTGTGTTGCTGAATACTGGCAAGCATTTATGGCAAACTAAATTATACTTTAATGTCATTTATATTGAAACTAGTATGTCATGTATTTAAATATATTTGTAATTACACATTTGTAATGAAGTTGCAGTGCAGAACATTTCAAATGTATTAACTTTAAATGTAATATTGAATAACACACTTTATATTTAAAAAATATATAATTTTTTCATGTGTTTTATGTTAGTCAACACATCAATAAGTGTTTGTCATGCTTAATGTAAGGTAAAACAACATGATTTAAAATACTTTAAAGTAAAACGTTTAATATGACAATTACAAAGTTCTCTTTAAAAGTCTTCTGAAGTGTGTTATGAAACTGTCAAACACTCTTTAAATGCACTTAAGTGGCCTTTTTCATGAATACAAAGTGCACATTCAATATAATTAAGCACACCTCAAGGGTTAGCTTTTCTATAATGGACTCATCTGCTAGTTTTAAAACAGAGCAAACATGTCTCTCTTCATTTTAATCAACCCTTCATCTCCATTTCCAAAACCAGCTGGGCCTCGACAAATGGTCTAGCTTGCTCTTCAGTTCCTGTCATCTTTCTGGAGAGCTCAGACGAGATTTGATTTATTTAGACAACTGCCAGAAAGTCTCTTTCACAGCACTTCAGCCGCGAGGAAGTCCTGAACGTGAAAATATACAGTATAAAGCAATTAATAACAGAGGCCAAAAATAGCCTCTTTCAAACACACTCATCTAAACAGCCATAAAAGCCAAGACAGAGATATAGTCAAGCTGAGAGTCTAATGAAGCTTTACAACTGACCTTCAGCTTCCCAACTGAAGGAGAAGCAGAAGAAACCGATGTGTTTCTGATGTGTTGCTCCTGGTTTTCAGTCAGTCTGTGCTGGGAAACAGCGAGAAAACAAAGAAATCACTCAGATCTCCGCACCTTGTGATTCAGTGCGAATCTTTCGTCTGTTAAACCTCTGAGAGAAGAACTCAATCAGCCACTCGCTCTTCTTGTCTCAAAGGTGAAACGCACACCAGCGATTATCGTCTCGCTAATTAATAATTACAATTCATACTCCTTTGCACAGAAACGACCTTGATACTGTCTGGAAATTGAATTCTCCGATACCCCCAAAGTAGATCCCTCTCCATTAGAGCGCAGTTTGAAAAATAATTGTCATTTATAATTCATGGACCAAAACCCTGTTTTTTTGCAGTGATTCGGTCCAGAAAGAGTGTGTGGCGTCATTAAATTTCAAACCAACCACCGTCGGATTCCAGTACGGAGAAACATGAGAGATTTAAGTGCGTGCGCGCTCATGCATGTCAGCGCCCAGGTAAAGCGTCTGACATTGGGCTCTGGAGAAACCGTAATATATTGTTGCCGTATAATTACCGGGCACGACCGAAGAGCTGAATCCCATTTCTAATTTCCATCACTGTCACCCATTCCATTTGTGTGATAATACATCCTTCATAATTTATGAGGGCCCATTTCTCCAGCCGTGTTGCTGATAGAGGGTCTGATAAAGCCTGACAATTCCCTTCTCTTCTCCCGGGCCGATCCGTTCGCTCTGCACAGCCCAGTGGCTCTGTTATTGCCCGTGCCCATCATCTCAAATATCCCCTCTTCACCGGCCCGGCTCACTTTGTGAGGAATTATGCACCATTAGAGGAAGCCTTAGATGTAGCGGGGATTAAAAAAAGCATGGCACGGACTCGAGACACGAAGCCACAAATTGGTATAATTCAAACGGGGAAAGGCACGGCTTTTCTTCAGCGGTGACAGGCCAATGCATCGCTTGTTTGACAAATATTTACACAGGGAAATGACATTTGATGGCTGCCAGAGCCCTGCGACAGGACATGTTTGTCTGTAAGAGAGGTAATGGTGGAGGCGGATCTGCTGGAAGAGGAGAAATACTCACTGGGATTTTCTTTTGACCCATGAGAATGATTGGTATCGAGCAGATTGTGATATCAGGGCAGTTGTTTTTTTAAGTCATTGAATGTATATATTGCATTTTTTAAAGGGCACATATTATGCCCTTTTTTTTTTTCCCATATTCTCCATTGTTGCGGCTCCTCTCTTCCCAGTCTGTCAGTAACGCTCTGTTTACTTCCTGTCTCTATGAAGCCCCTCCTTCTGAAAAGCACACTGTGCTCTGATTGGTCAGCTGGAGCAGTGTGTTGTGATTGGTCGAGCTCTTTGTGTGTTTGGTAAATGTCCCACCCTTTCCCATAACCACCAGTTTAACACACTACTAACAAACTCAACCAGGCCCCGCCCCTTTATTCTGCGTATGAATTATTTAAATGAGGAATATTGTGATGTGTTCGTTCCTGGAAGAAACTCAAGACTACAATTGAGGCATTTCAGAGAGTTCAGAAACACTGACACTGATATAGAGAAGAACTGGAGCTTTGCAGAGCTTTCTCATGCTCAAACAGCAACAACACACACTAGCCTACAGAAAGATGAAAATGGGAAAAAGCAGAAAAGGATACCTTTAAAGTATTTTTGAGTAAATCAATAGAGAGTTACTGAACCAACGATCTTATTTGCTTCTGTTTTTATATTCCTATGTGAATTTACCAGAAACATCTGTGACAAATGTGATACTAGAATGAAAGATAGCTGAGAAGTCCTTCAGGTCTCCTGAGATATGAAAGAGCAATACAAATCTCCAGGGACGCTCTTCCTGGGTCAAAGATAAGTGTGGCGTGTAACAGTGACTGTAAGACTGCAATGAAGAGTGACAGCCTGCAAATGCTTGGCTAATTGTAAGACAGAGGGCATAATTATCCACGAAGAGATGGGAGAGATATGCTTTCACTAGAGACGCTCAGCCGGTCAGGTGTTTGTTTGCAGGTAATTAATCTCCTGCCTAATGTCTGTGTGTGAAGGGTGCAATATTTAGGGCCTTTCAGACTGAGAATGATTACTTGTTGATAAGTTAATGACTCTGGATACTGCGCAGTTTAATTACTTAATGAATCAGTTTTACGGGAACGCTGCTTTTGCATTGCTGAGCATTATTCATAAAGGAATATTGGGGGGTTAGCAGGAGTTCAGCTGACAACATTTATGGCACAGTGTTGATTACCACAAAAATTTATTTCAGATTGTCCCTATTTTTTTTTTTTTAAAGCAAAAATCTACATTAAACTGAGGCACTTACAATAGAAGTGAATGGAGCCGATCCACAAATGTAAAATGCTTCAAAAGTACAGCCACAAGACATCAGCTATATGTGTGTAAACATGATTAAAGTGTGAAAAAAATCTCTTTTTAACCTTTTTCTGTGAAGTCCATGGAAACATAAAGTCTAAAGCCATAAATTGTCTGTATGCATGATGATTTAAACAGCTTTACAGCTCAAATAATGCCAACAAATCACTTGATATGTGTTTTTTTATAAATCTGGAACATTATGTGTTTAAATCCAACAAAACAATTGGCCACATTCACTTATTGTCATGTCTCAGTGTTTGTTTTATATGTTCATTAGTCACGTCTTCCTTTGTTTTGCTTTCCCGCCACTCTTTTGTTTCCATGGCAACCCTCATTAGTTCATCTGTCTCACCTGTTACCTCGTTAGTCTTGTCAGCTGTGTTTAGTCTCCTTGATCTGTTTCCATACGTATTTAAGCCCTGTGTGTTGCGTTGTTCATTGTCTGTTATCTGTCCTACTAAGTGTGTGTGAACCTTCTGCCTGTTTATATTATATTGTTAGTAAAAGTTTGCATCAGAACTTTTTTATTCTCCCTTGTTTTCTTCTGCCTGCACCACACCATGACATTTATATTGTAAGTGCCTAACCATATCGTCATACATATATTTTTTAATATGGTTAAGTAAATCATTTATTTATTTTTCAATAGGGTTGAGTTTTTATATATATATATATACATATATATATATATATATATATTTTTTTTTTTTTTTTTGGTAATCAACATTATGCCAAAAATGCTGCAGATTGAGCTGTACTTATTTTGAACCCCAGATATAAAACAAAATAAGATCAAATCAGACATGTATTTTAGCAGAAGCCAATCAGCATGTGCCATGTGGTAATGTAGAATGATGTATTTTTTTCATAATTCATAAATTTTAACTGTATAGGGTTATGTAACTGTAGCACTTTACAGTGTCAGTTCTAAATTAAACTTTAACAGTATCATTGTATTACTTATATAAATGTGCAAAGTTTGTATGTAGCTTGGAGTCTGAACATGGCTAGGTGTTTTTAGTTACATTTGGCAATGTTTTGTGTTAGGATTTCTCTCAAAAGAGCAAGGAGACCAAAGCTAGAACGCAATAGTCAGTATTTGACCTGGTGTAGGTGTAGCAAAAGCACACAATATGCTCTATTTTCTCGTACAGTGTGTTTTTTTCCCACACTCAAATGTCCCTTTTGAAAATCCGCTTGAAAGCATGCATTGTTGTTTCTTATTCTGTGCGGTCTTTGTTGGCCGGTCATGAAGGCCCGAGGCCTTACCAAGATTGCTGGGTAACTCTTCACCTTCGAGAATGACTCAAGTCAGATTGTGATGCTCGTACGGCTCGGCGGAGACTCGCACTCGCTCGCTGGTCAGTGCCGCTGCTAGCCTTCCTTTATGATGCCCCCCTCCCCCCTTAAAATATAATCGTTTATTTTTGCCAGTTTTTATTATCAAACATATAACTCAATACCAATAACACAATAGCCTACTGTCAAACTTCGTCAGGCGCGGCACAATCCAACGGTCCACTGAACTTGGGAAGTTGAGTGTGTTTGGGGGGGGGGGGGGGCGGCGGCGGCACCATCGTTACTTTCTAGAGCAATTAAATACGCTTGTTCCGCCTGTTTTGTAATATACATCCCTAAAAATTGCCTAATAATATTTCTATACTGAAATAATATCGGCATTAAAATTATTATGACTATGATATGATGATTGATTTTTCATTAGGCTATTTTTGGTGCCCTACGCACTTGGTGTGATGCGCGTGGTGGGAGCGGCGGCACTGACCGCTGTGTTCCTAGCAAATGTTAGATTTATTGGAGAGCGCAGGATCATGCTGAGAGAATCTCACCGTATTTATCTAGCTCTCATTCAAACGTCTAAAATATAGTTCGAAAACTGATCAAAATGAAGTTACTTTATGCTTAAAATAACAACAACAAAACCTGCCAATGGGGTCAGAAAAAAATACAAAAAAGTGAAAACTTCAAACTTTTTTTCTAGTTTTAAACATAGTCACTTCATTTTGAAGCATTTTTTTTCCCCGAAAACAAGACTTATCTCAGGTCAATTTGCTTCTGGAATAAATTTATTAATTTTACTGAGGACGAACATCATTTTTTTTGCAGCCTAACTATCAAACTAGGCCACCGATCCGCCCGATTTGCTGGGAATGAGCTCGAATGAATATTATTTAAAGGCATGTTTGACTGTGATGATTTAATAGCTGTGCTTCCAGCAGAGAGGCTGGGGGTGTTTCTCTTGTAAGCGTCTTTGCCGCAGGAATCTCTCTGCCAGTTTAATTATGTGTCACCCAATTGGATTTGCCGCTTCCCAGCATCTGTCGAGGCGTCACCCCTGTTACCTTTACATTAACGGATCGGCTCGTGCTACAGCTATACACACAATGTGACTGAAAACCAGAGAGTACTTCAGACTGAATGATATTAACCTGTGCTTTCATGTTTGACCTTTATAGACATTCACCTGAAGTGTGTGATGATGTCGAAGCACAACCACACAAACATTAGTCACCGCTGTGTTCGCACAACTTGTTTTTAAAAGGTCAGCCCATGCAGCCACTAAAACTTTAAATCATTGCCGACAATTGCTCAATGCTTTTCTAGGCCCTTATCTAAAAATAAAAGTGTTGTCTCTGTGAAGAAAAATGAAGGTGATGATACGCTTCGGGTTTTCGAGTGTGTGAAACGCGGCAAACAAAACATGTCGCACACTTTGACCTGACATTATTTTTGAGTGACTCAATCAGAAATATTGTTTATTTTCTGAATATTTGGTCACACTTTAGTTTAGAGTCCAATTCTCACTATTAACTATGACTTTTTCCTAATAAACTCCTAATTACTGCTTATTAGTAGTTTTTAAGTGTAGGTATTAGGGAGGATTAACTGTTGTAGAATATGTTTATGTATTAATATATGCTTTATAAGTACTATTAAACAGCCAATATCCTAGTAATATGCATGATAATAAAAAACTAGTTAATAGTGTGAATTGGAGCCTAAACTAAAGCGTTATTGAATATTATAAAAGGACATGGTCACTTCTTCCCATACCATCTGTCCTCGGATCATAAATCAATACGCCATGCGCATAAAAAAAAAATATATTACACTTAAAAAAAATATTTTATAAGCTTCCACGTCTGTGTCCTTAAATACCATCAGAGATTTATGAAAAATGAAAAAAATAAATCAAGCAATAGAAATGTCAGTCTTCATCCTGAAGGTCCTCTTTTCGAATCTCACCAGGCTTTTCTGAGTTTAAAGTTTTTACATGATTTAAATTTAATTCATTTTGACTTTTATAATTTTTATTTAAATGTGTGTGTTTTTGACATTTTTATTAGTTTATAAATATACATTGTATATATATATATATATATAGAGAGAGAGAGAGAGAGAGAGAGATTTTTTTTTTATTTCAGTATTAGTTTTAATTTAGGCAACTAGCAGTTGTTGTGAAGCAGCTGAAGCAGAGGCAAAAGCAGGATCCACATGCAGCAGTATTTTATTTAAATAAACTAGAAACTAACAGACTTGGTAACGAAGCTCAGGAACAGGACAGCGTGCATACAGCATTTACAACGATACAACAATACAAGAACTCACAAAGACTGGACTGAAACACAAGGCTTAAATACAGGGGCAAACAATCTAAACAGGATAACAAGGGGGCGTGGTTAACGGGAAACAGCTGGGAAGACTAATAGACAGACAGGGAACCACTAAACATGACAAGACAAACCCACACCGTGACATAGCCCCCTCCCTATGGGCGGCTCCTGACGCCCATAAAACACCAAAAAGTTCAGGGGGGCGGAGAAGCGGAGGCGGACTTGGGGGCGGGATGGAGGGCCAGGTCCGCGCAGGGAACGGGACCGAGGCCTTGCAATGACGGGCATGGGCCATGGAACGTGGGCGGACCTGGGCCATGGAACGTGGGCGGAGCTGGACGTGCAGGCGGCCAGGGTGGAGCAGGCTGAGGGCGTGGCCACGGCGGAGCAGGCTGTGGGCGTGACCAGGGCGGAGCAGGCTGTGGGCGTGTCCATGGCGGAACAGGCTGAGGGCGTGGCCACGGCGGAGCAGGCTGAGGGCGTGACCAGGGCGGAGCAGGCTGTGGGCGTGACCACGGCGGAGCAGGCTGTGGGCGTGACCAGGGCGGAGCAGGCTGTGGGCGTGGCCAGGGCGGAGCTGTCGGAACCTCTGGCGTCCAGGGCGGAGCTGTCGGACCCTCGGGCGGCCAGGGCGGAGCTGTCGGACCCTCGGGCGGAGCTGTCGGACCCTCGGGCGGAGCTGTCGGACCCTCGGGCGGAGCTGTCGGACCCTCGGGCGGAGCTGTCGGACCCTCGGGCGGAGCTGTCGGACCCTCGGGCAGAGCTGTCGGACCCTCGGGCGGAGCTGTCGGACCCTCGGGCGGAGCTGTCGGACTCTCGGGCGGCCACGGCGGAGAAGACCATGGTGGTGGCCTACTGCCCCCCCCAAAAAATTTCTTGGGGGTAGCTACGGGGTCGTAGCCTGGAGCAGGCCAGGGCGGAGCAGGCCAGGGCGGAGCAGGACGAGGCGAGGGCCAGGGTGGTGAAGCCCCTGCAAACGACCGTGGCGGCGCAGGATCAGCGGGCTCTGGCGCAGGATCAGCGGGCTCTGCCGCAGGATCAGCGGGCTCTGGCGCAGGACTGGACGGGACCAGCACATCATGGGACTCGGAACTGGACGGGGCCAGCACATCATGGGACTCAGAACTGGACGGGGCCAGCACATCATGGGACTCGGAACTGGACGTGACCAGCACATCATGGGACTCGGAACTGGACTCATGGACCAGAGCTGATGTGTGTGTAGCCCACACACACAGAATCGCCGCAGACATCACAATCAGCGCTGCGTTCTCTCGTGTGGACTCACGTGTGGTGTGCTCAGTCTCTGGCGGGTAGGTGATTGGTTCCGGTTCCGGCGAACAGGCGATGGGCTCTGGCTCTTGTTTGAAGACTGGCTCTGGCTGGACATGGCTGACGTGAAGCTCTGGCTGGACGTGGCTGACGTGAAGCTCTGGCTGGACGTGGCTGACGTGAAGCTCTGGCTGGACGTGGCTGACGTGAAGCTCTGGCTGGACGTGGCTGACGTGAAGCTCTGGCTGGACGTGGCTGACGTGAAGCTCTGGCTGGACGTGGCTGACGTGAAGCTCTGGCTGGACGTGGCTGACGTGAAGCTCTGGCTGGACGTGGCTGACGTGAAGCTCAGACTGGGCAGGTATGGCGTGAAGATCCTCAGCGTTGTCCACCAAACCCACAGTAAAAGCTGAGCCGCTCAGTTGCAGGGCCAAGTCGATATAAAACTCAAGAGTCCAGCTAGGGTCATGTAATGGCATAAGGTAGCTGAGTGGCTCAGACAGTCCTCCGCGGAAAAATATCATCAAGCATACCTCGTCCATGCAGATGAGCATCCTTCAGAAAGTCCATCACATAAGCCTCAATTGGTCGATCTCCTTGACGGAGACACATAATTCGGGTGTCTGGGCATAGGGTTGGCATGGCTGCTGCTGGATCTCGGTGCGGTGAGTTCTTCTGTTGTGAAGCAGCTGAAGCAGAGGCAAAAGCAGGATCCACATGCAGCAGTATTTTATTTAAATAAACTAGAAACTAACAGACTTGGTAACGAAGCTCAGGAACAGGACAGCGTGCATCAGGAACAGGAAATAAGTATGTTATTAATATTCGGTTGGTTCTCTCTTGTTTTTGCATGTGTTCATAATTTCTTTGAATGACAGTCAGGCCAAAAATTATGTTGCACAATTTGTTTCATTGCCTTATTATCACAAATAAAACAATTGACTCCAATTGCAACTACGCAATATGCTTACAAAATCTTTTCACATTTTTAATAATATTTGAATAAAGAGTGATATGCTAATATTCCTATGACAGGCATCACATTTGACCACTACTGTATAATAACCCTGGTGTTTCAGCTCCATCACACAAATTGTAAATTATTTTTTGGGGATCGTAGGTCATATTAGTAACTAACATCACTAGAAAACACATGTGGTTTGAAGTGAGTTGCAACAAAACAACTGAGAAGTATGGAGCTAAAACAGTTTAAAACCATCTTGAAGTCTTGATTCTTTCCTAATGAGCTAAATGCAAATGTTTATTATAAATATCTGACCTGACATTGCACATTATTTTAGTATCTGGCATTGTTCACACAATGAAGAAACACATTTTGTGTGAACATGACAGTAGCGGGAGGTCACACGACAACATAAACTAACATGTTTAACAGATTTAATCCACAATAATTATTTAATCCGTCTACAAAACTTCAAAATCTGTAGCTTGTTTTTATTCCCAAGAATGTCTCAGGAATTGGTAAAAAACGAAATAATTGGGTGTAATCTTTCCCTTCATGCTTTCCTCCTGTTATAAATCAGTGCTATTTCTTGCTGATGTCTTGCAGGCTAAAATAAATAAATACAACCTCTCGATTTTCTTCCAGGAATCGCTGAAGACGAAACATAATTACCTGATAAACTGTGTGAAGATGGACTAACCTGTTTCTTATTCTTACCAGAAAATGCATTCCTGCTTAATCTCGTAGTTGAATTCAGTGGAAGAAAGAGCACATCAGTGTAAAGATATGTGTTTGTTTGTTTGTTCTGCCAAAGTTTACCAGGGTCAACACTTTACAATACGGTTTCATTTGCTAACATACTAACAATATATTTTCTCAGTGATACTAAAGCAACACTGATGTGTACAGAGAAATCTTGTGTGTCTCAATACATAAACATGTGTTGTAGAAAAGCATGAAGGATGCCAGAGCAGAGTAGACTGGATATTTGGTTTCTCAAGAGAAACTGATATTATTATTGGATATAATTTCAGTTTCCTGCTAAGGTAAAGTCAACTTTTCCTCAGTATAATGTATGAAATGGGAGCAAAAGCCTGACGTGTCTGAAGTGAAGTGGTGACAGTGTGTCCTTGACTCTAGTGCACATTGATTGATCACGCAGGTTTCGTTTGGCACAGGAGAGCTAATGTCATATTTGAGGTTTGGACTTCTGGTGGTTAACAGTCCGAGTCAGAAAGTGTGGTTTATTTCTTTAGGACGAGCGCTCTGCTGATTCCCCAAACTCTGTCACGTGCTCACAATAGCTCAATGCAATGGGGCATTTAATAAGAGCTTTTTATTGCATCCACCAGTGGCTGTTTTTGTGTAAAATAATGATTACGCAGCCGGTGCGGCAGGGCTGGTAAAAGATAAAGGCCGTACAGAAATAGATAGTCCGCTTGACAGTCTGACCGTAGCCTGACAAACGACAAACCTGGAATTCTGCCGCGGGTATTCTGAAATGAGGGAAAAAAGGGGGGATTGTTAAAAGCAGACGAGCTCATTATTCTCTCTCGCAATCTCACAAGCCTCCGCCGACCTCTGTGTGTTTGCGTCCTCAGAAAGAGATAGATGAAGGCGTACGGTGTGTGTAGATATGCCTGTCACAAATGTGTCCTGTATCGTTCCAGTATACTGAAGTATCAGAGAAGAAGTTCAATGAGAGCAAACTGTCCCGAACACACAATTCATCTGTGCTTATAGTCATTACAGTTCATCAGATGAAACATTAAAAAGGAGATGCCGCGAATATGAATTTTTGCATTGCATTGGTCCGTGCATGACATGTATTCTATATCTAAACAAAAAAGATTCATTCAAAATACTTTACTAAAGGAGTTGTCCAATATAATTTGTATAAGACTTTCAAATTAACATTATTTTAGTGCGATTGATTTTGTTTAAACATAAAACACTATATTGACTTCTAAAGGCATTTCAGTGATTTACTTTGACACAAGAATGTAATGACTTTGAAATATCTTTATTATTCATCCTCATCCTTCTTATTCATGCATACAATTATTTTAATCATGTAATTGACATTTAATGTAATCAATTTGATTAAAAACTTTTAACAGCTCTATTTTTAACCTAAAAACAACAGCAACGTCTTTAAAGGAACATGGAAACACACACTTCTCCATCAGAGAAAATAGCTTGCAAGTTCTTCTGCTTGTCAGCGAGCTAATGACAGTCGCGGGTGTCTGATTTTTAGCTACGGGGAATAAAGGGAAAATAAAAGAAGTGGGACAGAACAAAACGAAGATTCATGGCAGCAAGAACTAACTTGAATCATCAAGACTGCAGAGAATAATAGTGATGCTGTGGAACAAGATCACTAATGGATCGCATGCATGCTGATTCTCAGATCTTGGTGTGTGAATTGCGTGTATTTGAATGAAAAACGTGGATTTGTACACATGTCCAATTATGTAAATGTACAAATATATAAGATGAATTCATATTGTGGATTTGAAATGATTTGTAAAAACAATCGGAAGTCTGACACAAAACTGTTAGTTTTCTGCTTCTATGAATTCCATGTAGCCGTGATTAATAAACTAGTGTCACTGATCATCAGACTTAATACACCGCCTGAGGCTCGTCAAACCATTCCACACGACTCAAAAATAGCTCAAAGATTGTGTGTGTGTGTGTGTGTGTGTTTGTGTATACACAATAGTAGCCAAAATGAATGTCTAGCCTATAAATAGAATATCTTCACCCTTTATTCTATTAAAGATTTTGCCAGAATATTGGATAGTTGTGCTTAGAGTCAATAGTCTTTTTTGTCTTTTTTATGAAACATGCCAAATTTTGCGACATAATTTTTGGCCAAACTGTCATACAAAGAAACTATGAACACATGCAAAAACAATAAAGAACCAACCAATTATTATTAACTGATTATGCTGTAGTCAGTGTATGCTTTTTCCTGTGAGCTTTTTGTTTTTCTCTGCATTTTAAAATAAAATCTGTAGCTGATGTTTGCCTTTTTTACCAAATATTTGAGTCAGATAAATACCTGAACGAAGGTAAGTGCTTTACTCTCTCCTCATATTTAAAAAACAAATCTAAAATATTTTCTTCATATGTTGAACAAATATCCCGTCTGGACATCACTTTTGCATACTAATATATATATATATATATATATATATATATATATATATAAAGCGTGCGCTGGGCTAGTGGGGGGTAATTGCGAATGAATGGGGGAAAGTTACGTGAGAGGAGGCAATGTCTCCATCGTGCTATGTTTGGTTATGATGGGATATGATTGATTATGATGGAATATGATTGGTTTGTGCAATAAATCTCGCCTCTTGTTTAGAATTGTATTTGGTCTTTATGCAATGTTTATTTAACCAGAAAAAAAAAAAAAAAAAAAAAAAAAAAAAAAATATATATATATATATATATATATATATATATATATATATATATATATATATATATATATATATATATATATGTCCTGGTTAAATAAACATTACATAAAGACCAAATACAATTCTAAACAAGAGGTGATATATATGTGTGTGTGTGTGTGTGTGTGTGTGTGTGTGTGTGTGTGTGTGTGTGTGTGTGTGTGTGTGTTTGTGTGTGTGTGTGTAAAAAAAATAAAAAAAAACAACTGTGTGGACTTTGCGTTCTCATTTTAAACCCCAGTACTGATATACATACTTGCATCTGAATCTCAAGCAGCACTAGCCAGTAAATGTACATCTCTACAGGAACACTTGAGAATGTACTCAGGGTTTCAGATGTTTACTACAGAGACGTACTGACATGTCTCATGTTTTTTTATTCAATTCTTAAGGGAACATGGTATTGCAGAAATGTAGACAAGCTCAGACCTGTGACTGAAAGCTTTATCTGGATATCTGTCATAAAATTTACATATTACACTGGATTCGATGTCTCAGCCTTCCTCAAGATGGGCGTCCGGTGTTGTGAGCTTTAGATTGGCTTTGGTGAGGCGTAAATTGATTTTCATGTCAGTATCAAACGTGTTTATTTGCAAGGTAAGAGTGTGACGGGTGTGCGCCAAACCTCTCGCAGGACCACACCATGTTTTCTGTTCATCTGTTGACAAATTCATGAGTTTAAACTATTCCTGACTCAACCTACATCAATGCTGATCTTCCGGAGGATTTGATGTTATGTTATATGTGAAAGCAAACACAGCTTCAGCGTCATGTGCCCTTTTCACCTCACTGTTGGACAGAATCAAACTGAGGGACCATCCGTCAGATTGGCACGTCTGCTGAGACTAACACACACACACACACACACACACACACACCACTGCGGTGTGAAGACTTGTGCTTCCAGGCCACAGATGTAAGATGACATGAATATGTTCAAACCAAAGGTGCTCAGTCAGACGTCTCACCCGGTTTGAATATAGCATCTCCTTCAGATACATGCTTATGCATATGCAATACTGTAAACTAAAGCATAAACCATGATCACGGGTCGAAAGCATTTGTCTTTTTTTGGAGAGGGATGATATGAATTTTTAAATAAATGTGTTTCATAAACTAAAGGCCTAAGGTTTAGCTATGAAGCCTTGTTGGTGTTCCGTACAGTAATGTAATACTGTATGTCTGAATGCTGACAGTAAGATGAATGGGAAACAGCTCTTAGCACTGTGTTTCAGCCATTATGAAAGTGTAACAAAATTGGACTAGAACTTGAAGTGATTTTTCATTTATGTTTAGAACTGCCACGACTGTAACATTTTGCATGTTATTAGTGTGTGATACAAATAATTGGGATTAGGCCTACAGATTGGCTGTACATGCCACAATAAAAAAAAATGGTAACATAAAAATTTTAAGATCTAAAATTACTGTTTTGATACAAATAAAAATATCACTGAATCAACCTAAAGTCATGAATTTATACAGACAGAACTCATTTTCATGGATGATATCAGGTTTTTAAAAAATCACATCATGTATTATTTGCTGTTATATAATGATATGAATGTGTATTATATTATATTATATTATATTATATTATATTATATTATATTATATTATATTATATTATATTATATTATATTATATTATATTATATTATATTATACTTTCCATTCACTCAGTTGTTTTTGTTGGCCAGCCCATCCAAACACTAATTTAGAATAATGCAACATTATTTATTATTTTTGTAGTGAAAATAAGAATTATTATACCATGGTCTGACTGAATACTTGATTCTGATTGGCTAAAAGGTGTTCAATAATACAGTTTAATGCACAGGTAGTTCCAAGTCAGTTTAATTACCGTTCTATATTAGTGCATTGTTTTCATTAAAGCACATACAGAAACACACACACACACACACACACACACACACACACACACATGACACTCGTAGATCACACTGTGCACACACAGAAACATCCAGAAGCACAGACACTTGTTATTAATGACTTGTATTAATAAAAAAGCTTCACTACTTGTTCGCTACATTTTATTTCTCAGCAACGAGGGGGTAATATTGCTGGTTTCGAAGGAATTAAACTTACAGCTTCGTTGTTAGAGAGAGACGCTGAACAGATGCAGGTAATTCACACACACACATCTCTCATCTCTCTCTCTCTCTCTCTCTCTCTCTCTCTCTCTCGATAATTATTTCAAGTAAATGCTATTCATTCATTCAAATAAATGTAATCTTACGCACTACTTTATCTCTGTGTATGCGTGCCGAATGCTTGATCTAACGAGCCGTAACTGACGAAAATGAATCTTTATTTTTACCCTTTCGGTCAAATATTGCGCTGCAAATCAATAACAGCTATAGGTTAGCAATGCTGGTAAATGACCGTGGTATAAGCGGGATAATCCACGGCCAGATGTGCATTAAACCATTTGTTGGGTGGTTCCTTGCCTCCACATCATGCATTACATTCTTTAAATGCACAGCTAGCCATGGATTTTCCTACTTATGTAATGGTAATATATTTCTATCCTAATTTATTCACTTTCAAGTGGCATTTGTAAGAAGGCCCAGTTAAACCCTTGAGTCTTTATTTTGCATAATGGAAGAACTTTAAGTTTCTGTGTGTCATTGACAGTTTTGTTTAATATGCTCCTCTTTCCAAATCCTCCTCTGTGTCGTTACATTTTAATTTGATTTTTATGGTGACTTTTAACCTCCAACAACTTGTGGAATCATGCAAATGTGAAAATAAAGTGAAAACACAACCCTTATGAGAGAGATTTCAATGCGAAGCGCATTTAGAGCTCCTCCCGAGATCGCCTTGAGCACTTAACTATCGCTGCCAAAATGAAGGACTCTATATTCGCTTTAAATTCTGACAATTTTGGATGGTAGGACATGGTTGGAATTTAAAGTGCAATGATCATGGATATATATATATATATATATATATATATATATATATATATATATATATATATATAATATCTCAAATATTCATTCTTAGATGTAATACCAGACCTGCTGCCAATGCAGAAAGTCAAAGAGGAGGGAACGAGACAAGTGTCAAAGTATGTTGAGGTGGGCAAGTATTTTCACTTCTAATCTTGGGTCAGCCTCCAGACAAAGGACAAACAAATGACTTTTGTGGTTCTCCAAGGGGAGAAGAGCTTCAAAGAGTGAAGTAGTGTTCAGTTAGACGGTGTCGGCCTAAAAGGATTAGTTGACGGCACAACCAGAAGCTTCTCTGCTATGGGATCTGGGTGGCCAAGTTTCCCTTCAACCACTGCCTGATTCAGCTTTACCTTTTAAATCATCATCAGGAATTTTTACAGCTTCAGCTGGTTTGTTACTTTCATCTGAGCGGAAAAAAACAACCACTTTAAACTTCAGAATCAGCAGTTTGCAGAGTAATTCCTCCAAATGAAATTACTGTCATCATGGCTGCTCTCTGCTCAGATGTTATGTTGTCGTACAAACAAAATTGCTGTCATACTGTGATTATGTTACTGCATCAAACAAACCTTAGGGCAAAAATACTCTCCAGTCTGAAAAGTATGAATCATATCACTTTCTTGCCCGAGGCTTGGCGTTTATACAGTGACGAGAGGTAAAACGATAAGGAGGAGGGATGCACACGGACTAACTGGCATTGCGGTTTTGTCCTCTCTGCTTGCATTATGATACTTAGCAAATGGCTTTTTCACTATCTAGGCTTTGATCTGATCCGCTTTCCTTTGTCTTCTCCTTCCCTTGGTTTGTCAAAGATCCTCTTCTATCTCTTGGCTCGCCTCATGAGCATAAGAAACACTATAGTTTGCTGGAGAACGACGAGCTCGCTCAGTCCCAGTGCTCTCGCGTTAGACTCCACGGACCGCCATCAAAGGCTTGTGATGAATAATCTGAGAAAGTTACAGTGGCGAAGTGCATGCAAGGTTTGGAAAGTCAGTTTTCCCAAACTAACTTTTATCTCTGAGCTATTTTGGTATAGGGGACGACAGTTTGGGGTTTCGCTAATATGGCGTGCACTGGGTTACATATGACTATCCTGCTCATTAAAATTAGCATTACATCCACAATGACTCGACATAGTGTTACTTCCAAATTTCCAATTATGTATGAGGAAAAGCTCATATTTAGGATTTAATGCCGAATCAAGAGAGACCGATTTAGCGCAGCTTTATTAAAAGACTACAAATTGTTGAAAACAGAAAAGATCAAAATTGTGGGTTTGCATTGCAGTTCAGATTTCTGACAATAATATATCTTTGTAGCAAATACTTAAATTATTTATATTAAAAGACAATGAGGAAAAAAATTCCACTTATACATGAGGAAAAGCTCATCAAATAGGGTTGTTCCTGAATAAAATAATCCCCAAATTGAGACTGACTTAGCACAACTATATTAAAAGATTGCAAATTGTAAATAATAATAATAATAATAATTAATGTAGGTTTGTATTAATAGCTCTCTGACCATAATTCATCTTTGTACTTAAATCCGTTATATTAAAAGTATTTAAGCATTATATTCTATTCAAATGAGAAAAAAAAAACGTACATGCGTTTCTTTTCACAAAATAAAAACGTTTATGCTCTAAACAAGATCTTGTTTAATGTATTTATTTGGATAAGAAACTGAACAGATTTTTTTTCCAGATCTATATATCTCCCCCACTATAAATCACATCTAAAATGCACACATTTATAGGTGATTTGCGTATTTTTTATGTTAAATTTCTTTCCTCTATCCTAGATTAATATGCAGAGACAACTCTTTGGAAAGTGTAAACAGAAATTGGCAGTGCACTTCAACCAGCCTGGCACAGCAACACTGGCTCAACCAATGGCGTGAGTTTAAGGGCGGGGCTACTGTTTGTTTGACCAATGGCAAAGTGTTCTGGAAACCTGCAAACATTATTTTTGGAACGTCCACCTGGTGACGTTCAAGGAGCAGATATTACACACCTCACCTTACAAATGTGGCACTAGGGAAATTTAAGAAATGAGCCAAGATTTAAAGTCAGTTCTTGAACATTAACTTAACTGCTGTCTAATAAAAGCAACTCAACATGTTTGTGCGTTTGTTGAGTTGTGGGAGCGACCCTGGAGGAGGAGGAAAGAAATAATACTAACTCCAAGACAGCGTTTATCAGATGCTGAGCTGGCCAAAAAAAGAAAGTCAGAAAGGGGTTTTTCAATCTCCAGATCAGTGCATCTCTGAGACAGGTCCTTATTGCTCTTCATCACATGTGACATGTGAAAAAACTCCTTTCCTTTCCTTTCACTTCACACTTTTCCCTTCCCTTCCATTCCCTCTCTCCAGCCGTTTCATGGGAAATGTTGTTTTTCTTTAAAAATGTTCATGAAACAATTCTGCAAATAAATTCTATATAACAAATTACAAATAAGGTAATAAGTAAACAATGCAATTTTTAAAGAAGTTAATATTTTTATTCTGCAAGGATGCATTAATTTGATCAAAAGTGACAGTAATATAATGTATAATGAACTATTTCAAAAACATAAAAAACATGTTAATTTAATTTATATTTATTTCCTATGAATAGGCCTGCAATGTTTCCCACTAAAGCCGACCTGCTGATTGATGGTAAATTAATAGATTCTCAGAACAATATTTAAGTCTAGTTTTTGCAAGTACTGTTCATGATCTGGATTCTAGTTTGCTTGTTGTTGTTTTTTGTCATTTAAACTAGATCAGATGTGGGGAACATAAGAGATACATAGACAAAGCAACATATGGCAAAAATCACTTGTATTCGAATGATTCATTTGAACAAAACACTGAAAAACAACCAATAGGAGCTGCATCAAAGCCACTAAGCAAGTCAGATGTGTGGGCGAAATCTTTCTTTCTTCTGTGATAAGCACATGCTGTGTGTGTGTTCAGAAAAATTCAGCACAGGAAACACACACATCATGGCGAAGAACAGAATTATTCACAAACGCTTCCTTTACAAATTGGTTTCTTAAACCATCAAATTGTGGCAGATTTTAGTTGTATGAAACGCCAGCTCTTTTATAGGTTACATTTGAAAGGAGGATCTCAAATGTGTAAATAAGCAGCAGCGCGTTTGCAGCCTGTAGACTCACGGGTTCAGCGCGGCGCTAATGACCACTGTTGGCATTCTAGCTACGGGACAGATATGAAGAAAAGGCAGAGTCTTTTTCCTTTTCTTGATGTCTAATGTTCTGTTTCATATACGATTAAATCAGCAAATATGGGATTAGTCAGCAAATGCTTCTGGAAGAAAATCAGAAGAAAGAAATTACCAACTGCAAGTTAAAGGGTTAGTTCACCCAAAAATGAAAATTATGTCATTAATGACTCACCCTCATGTCGTCCCAAGCCCGTAAGACCTCCGTTCATCTTCGGAACACAGTTTAAGATATTTTAGATTCAGTCCGAGAGCTTTTTGTCCCTCCATTGAAAATCTATGTACGGTATACTGTCCTTGTCCAGAAAGGCAATAAAGACATCATCAAAGTAGTCCATGTGACCTCAGTGGGTTAGTTAGAATTTTTTGAAGCATCGAAAATACATTTTGTTCCAAAAATAACAAAAACGACGACTTTATTCAGCATTGTATTCTCTTCCGGTTCTGTTGTCAATCCGCGTTCATGAGTCCGCTGACGTAAGAAGAGCTGACGTGTTATCTGGTGCGCCCGAGCTTCGGTTACAGTCTGAGGGAGACGCACGCTGTAAACAAAACAATCTTTGCAAACATGTCTAAGGATTTCGACACAGGGGAAGACTTGCATTTTTTTTTAACCAGACATATTTATTTGAACCCAAATACACGGACGCACCAGATACACGTCAGCAGCATCTTACGTCAGCAGCGTCACTGGCCTCGTGAACGCAAATTGACAACAGAACCGGAAGAGAATACAATGCTGAATAAAGTCATTGTTTTTGTTTTTTTGGAACAAAATGTATTTTCGATGCTTCAAAAAATTCTAACTAATCCCCTGAGTTCATATGGACTACTTTGATGATGTCTTTATTGCCTTTCTGGACAAGGACAGTATACCGTACATAGATTTTCAATGGAGGGACAGAAAACTCTCGGACTAAATCTAAAATATCTTAAACTGTGTTCCGAAGATGAACGGAGGTCTTACAGGCTTGAAACGACATGAGGGTGAGTCATTAATGACATAATTTTCATTTTTGGGTGAACTAACCCTTTAAAGGGATCGTTCACCCAAAAATGAAAATTCTGTCAGTAATTACTCTCCCTCATGTTGTTCAACCCCGTAAGACCTTCGTTCATCTTCGAAACACAAATTAAGGTATTTGTGATTAAATCTGAGAGCTGGATCACTCCTCCATAGGCTTCTAAGGGATTGACACTTGTTCCCGAAAAGTTATTAAAGACATCGTTAAAATAGTCCAAGTGACTACAGTGACTCAATCTTAAGTTTATCAAGCGACGAGAATACTTTTTGTGCGCAAAAACAAACAAAAATAATGACTTTATTTCAACTATTGATTTCCTTCTCTGTGGGCCTCGAGTGAGTTCACTAGTGTAACAGCGCAGCGCTTCTGTGTTGTACATCACACGTAGGCTCACTATTGTTCTGAAGATGAACGAAGGTCTTACGGGGTTGAACAACATGAGGGAGAGTAATTACTGACAGAATTTTCATTTTTGGGTGAACTATCCCTTTAATACGATTGATTATCAATGATGAAAATAGATGATAACAAATTTCATGATCAGTTATTTGGTTTTTTGCATTCTGTACAGATTGACAGTGGTTTAGAGTGGTTTACCAGCAGACGTAAACTTTTCATGGCAAAAACACATTTGATAAATGGCCACAGAGAGAGAGAGAGAGAGAGAGAGAGAGAGAGAGAGAGAGAGAGAGAGAGAGAGAGAGAGAGAGAGAGAGAGAGAGAGAGAGAGAGAGAGAGAGAGAGAGAGAGAGAGAGAGAGAGAGATGGAAGTCTAAATTATAAGTTGTTGAAACCCTGGCAGCACTTTGAGCTGAATGCTTTATAACTAAATGCTTCAAAGAAGGTCATGAGGATATAGTTTCATGACGAGGGCTTTGACAGCTTGGTTGTGTTGCTTAATGCGGTTGAGAGGGTTTTGTTTTACCAGGACATAACTTACATTTTACTCCTATTCCCATACTGCGAACTTTTCCGCTTCCAAAACATTTTTACAGCAAGCGAGTGATTAAACGCGATTGTTAATGTTAAACTTCAAGCACTTTAGCGTGTGCATGTCAATAAAGCAACATGGAGAAATGGCGCACGCTGAAATTTAAGGTCAAATGAACTCTAATCTGTTTTTAGGTCTTAGCTGGTTTTTAGCTGTCTTTAAATCGGTCTCCCAGCCTGAGCTGCTGAAAAGTGCACAGAACCGGTCTAAAACCAGCCAACAGGCCCGTCTGAGAAACCAAATAAGACTAGCCTACCCGCATAAGCTGGTTTAAGATGTCTTTTGAGCAAGAAAATCCATTTGGAGTGGATTTTCAGTAGCCTGGATGCCAGCCCGAACCCCGCCCACAAATTTTTTAGGTCGGGAAGTTCGGTCTGGACTCGATCCGTTGAGGAGCTATTATGCCCAGAAAATTGTTCGGACCAATTAAATTGTCAGGGCGGGCTTTATACAATGATGGACAGATGAGCAACGGTAACGTAACAATCCACGTCATCAGAGCGATTGAGAATTGAGTTGTGTATATTCCGCTATTGCGTGTCTTATAGAAGATATAGACAGCGCATTAATTTTAGAAGAGGAACAGAGAACCGTGATCAAGGCATTTGTCGATGGGAAAGACGTTTTTGCCGTCCTTCCTACAGGATTCGGAAAAAGTTGAATCTATCAACTTTAATGTATCTCTCAACATACGTCACTTACTCCGTTGCTCTGATTGGTTCTTGGTCTATCCAATTGAGTGCAGAGGCCTTTTATTTCCTGGTTCGGTTGACACACGCCCCATAATCACAGCCCAATGGAGCAGTTTCAGACTCACATTCTGACTAGAATCTGAGTATGACGACGTCAGGCTAGATTTTCAGATGAATCCAAAAAAATTATAGTAATCATATTAATACATACTGTATAAACTATCATTTAAAGACTGGGGTCTGTAAAATTTTTGGTTACACTTTATTTTAAGGTGACATTGGTGCATTGTAGTTACATTTTACTGATACAGTAAAATCAGTAATATTGTGAAATATTATTCCAATTTATAAGAACTGTTTTGTATGTGAATATATATTGTAAAATGTAATTTATTCCTGTAAGGCAAAGCTGAATGTTCAGCATCGTTACTCCAGTCTTCAGTGTCACATGATCCTTCAGAAATCAGTATAATATGATGATTTAATGCACAGAGAACATTTATGATTATTATCAATGTTGAAAACAGTTGTGCTGCTTCATATTTTTGTGGAAACCGTAATACATTTTATTTTACACGATTCTTTCATAAATAGGAAGTTCAAAAGGACATTTTTTTGGAATTTAAATCTTTTTAAAGATTTTTAACATTATACAGGTGCTGAATGTCATTTTGATTGATGCATCCTTCCTTAATAGATAAACACATTTATTTTAAAAATCTTGTACATCTTAAAAAATATTACCCACACACACACACACACACACACACACACACACACACACACACACACACACACACACACACACACACACACACACACACACACACACACACACACACACACTAGCTGCAGGCCTAAAAACATTCAGCCTTCTGTTAGTCTGTAGTCTTTTTCTCATTATTCTCACATCAGGGCAGGTTAAAAACTTTGGTCAGATCAAGATGGGTCACAGGAAGGTTTTGTGCCTGTTTAATTCATCCTAATGCAATCATGTCTTGGCTTTTTGATTACATGCCGTGTGGAGGCAATTAGATCCAGCGCACAAATCATTTGCTTAACCTTTGAAAGCTGTCCGTTTGACTCGCCTTCTACTTTGTGACCAAATAAGTCAGTGTGTTTGTGGGACTTCATCCACGCCTGACATGAACTCCGGACAGCCTCGCACTCAATTACACTAAATTACAACACATTAGCATCAGTCAAAGATACACATTACGCCTGTGTGTGTGTGTGTGTGTGTGCCAGTGGAGGCGTTCACGCATGCGCACGTCAGAAATCACTCATGCATATTAATGTGAAATGCATGTTTAACTGTTTATGCATGTGCATTAATGTGTTTTCTCTAGTGATGGACACTGTTTATGTGCTTTTTTGCGCATGAGAGATTCAGTGTGGGCGAATCAGAGGAAGGGCAGAGCATAGCATAGCTAACACATCTATTTATAAACCATATTCAGTATCACGCAGAGTTACAAATAAGCGTTTTATCTGATAAATCTCTGCGGGGCTTAAAAATTGTGTGCTGTCAAAGCAGAGCTGATAATGAGTTAATAGCTGAACAAGTACACAAACTAAGCAAAGGGTTTCGACACCTTAAATAGGTTATGCATGTTAACACGCGAGTCGATAGTATTCAAGCGATAATGACTCGACATATATGCTGTATATTGTCATATTTTTACTCATCCTGCTCTGGGGTTAATTACCCAGATAACGATAAAAATCACCGGCCCGTAACCACTCAACACACACCAAACCCTGTCAAATCAAAACCTCATTATTTTAAGCAGCAGGACATGTTTAATAATTAGTCATGCAGTCATACGCAGACAAAGTTCAATGACCTTGGCAACGAAGGTGTAATCATGACACTTTAACCCTGCTTGCCACTAAGAAAGTTCATCATAAATGAATGCATAATCTTTATTCAACTTCTGATGAAAGAAATCAAACTTTAAACTGCATCTTTGTCTGGCAGTTTAATTCAACACAGTCTCATGAAAGTGTGTATCAAATGTTATTTCTCGTGCCTGCATATGCTACGCACTGAAAACCCCTTGGTTATGATTAGGGTGGGGAGTGTGTGCGTATTACACGCCATGAAGTGCGTATCATATGCACGCAAAAACAATTTTTGGTGTATAAATGGCACGAGAAATAACATTCGTTGTATAGATACACACTTTCATGAGATCGGGCTGGATTAATTACGGCTGCTGCTTTTGTTACGTTTGGTCGGTGTATGAACACAAAAGGTTTGGTTATAATATTGGTGGGTACAAATCAATAAGACTATAGATGCATTATTTTACAGTGCGTTCATAATTATTATGCAAGTCCATATTCTGATCATATTTTTTTCAACCATATTTTAACAATTTCAAACCATCAATTTTATATACATATATATATATATATATATATATATATATATATATATATATATAATGGCCTCTTACAACAGAACAGTAATTGATATAAAAAAACAGATTAAATATACAAAAAAAGTATTTTTGCTGCACTAAATAAAATATAAAGCAAAAGTCCATGATAAAACAAATGTGGTTACCATAAACAAGGCTTTAACTTGCACTTTAATAAAAAGTACATTTTAATATAATAAAATAAAATAATTTGGTAACACTTTATAATAAGGTTCATTAGTTAATGCATTAATAATTAAATTATTAATAAATATCATTAGCTAACATGAACTAACAATGAGCAGTTGTATTTTTATTTAACTAATGTTAACAAATGGAAACTTTTTATCAATAATTTCAATGAATATCACTTGATGCAGTTGCTATGGGAAGGGACTGTATTATTTGGTAACTTTAGTATATAAATGTCCCTGTTGATCCAAGTCTTTCCTCATGCATGATCCTCTAAAGAAACTCTAGAGATGTATTTTGTGGGTTTTCCTCCATGGCTGCTCAGCAAGTTTGATGCTTTCAGATAGACAGATAATGAGCGTCTCTCTCCATCATGACTTAAAATGTTATTTAATTAAGCTATGAAAGCGCAGCAGCTTTGAGTTATTGAGCTCTAGTTTTTGAAGTAATAAGCAGGAGGTTTACATGGATTCCTCCTCCATTCATTACCAGCTTCTCCTCAATCTGTGGCGATGGTGACATCAAGATTTCCTGATGGTTTTGATATGGAAAAGAGAGAAATCCTGTTTGTTGATGCTGGCTTGACTTGTAAAGTATCTGACCTAGTGCAGCTTAGTATATTTTACAGAAAATGATCTTGGGCTCCAAAGTCTGAGACCACTAGTGAAAATTAGCTGTTTTATTTTATTACCAATTATATCATCAGCATTTTAATTTCACCGAATGGATGAATTGGGAATGGTTTGAGGGTGTTTTGCATTTCTTTGTTGTTCAGAATGTCAGTATTTGGTTTGTGTCTATTTTGCTTTAATGAGAATGATTTTGTGCTTCAATGGAAGAAAGAACATCTGAAAATCTGTACAAAGGAGTCACACATTAGCTGATTAGTGAACTAATAATAGTGCTGAATAATATTATTTTTATTCATATTAAATATATTAATATCTATATATCTATCTATATATATATATATATATATTATAATATTATTTTGACCTAATCACATTTATTTGTGTATTTTTCAACAACAAAAAAATCCTCCTAGCTCATTTTACTCAAAACCACTGTTGGGCAGTAACATTTTTAACTTTGGGAAACTATTACTTTTACTTCACTACATTTCAAAGCATAATATTATATTTTTTACTCCACTACATTCGATAAAAACACGTCGTTCCTCGTTATTTCCATCTGGAGAAACTGTCTCTTCCTCTGAGACGCAAGAGCGACGTCTGATCCGTGAATGAGTTCATTCTTTCCAATGAACATGAAGAACTGATTCACAAATACCACTGAACAATTCAATGGGATTGATCCAAGCGCAGCTGTCCTGGAGTTAACAACTCACTGATTCAGTATTGACTAGAATAAATACTTTATGCTATACTTTAGTTATCAAGTACTTTTTGAACTTTTACTCAAGTAAACCTGCAAATGGGTATCTTTATTTTTTATTGGAGTAATATGCATTTTAATTCTTTTACTCAAGTACTTGATTTGCTCCAGCACTGCTTAAAACCCAAAAGTTTTGACCCAAAGTTTCCCCAAATACCCCTGAATCAGCTCACCCAAGCCCAGAGGAACATCTGTTTAATACAATCAAGTATGAATGATTAGGCTTGGATCCAGTATTAGCAGTGTGCAAGTCTGGCACGAGGAGGATTTGGCAACCTTCACGTACAAGACAAATTATTCAAAGAGACTAGTACTGTCAACAATAAAACGATTTTACCTTTTAACTTTTAAATAAAGGTAAAAATCAATCTAAACCTAAAACCTCTTTAAAAGATGGACTTACATGCATATAGGTGTAGATATCCATGCAGATGGACAGGCATTGTGCTCGGTTTCATCTTGTTTTCAGTGGTTTTAAGAGAAAGCATCTGTGTGTGTGTGTGTGTGTGTGACACCTGCTCTTGCTCTTCCACTGAAGCACCTGCACATGCTCAGTCAACATCTGGCTCAGGTGTGCTCTACCGATGGGAACTGACACCTGTCACTGTCTGACTGCTAATGTACGGAGCGCTGTGAACCTATTAGACACCATTCAGAAATGATTTCCTCGTACGGGCGGTGATTTAAATGATACGTGAACATTCCTTTACAGCGCCGTCTAACTCCACATCCAGACGGGTCCGTCTGCGGCTCTAGACTCATGGCCGATGCTGGTTTGCTTGCTGGTTTTGTTGGTTCACTTGCTCGTAACATGTAGGCTGCTAAGCAATATAGTGGCCTTTTGAAAAATTATGAAATAATACTTTTAAACGTGTACTTTAAGTGAGTCAACTTTAAACATACTTTGAGTCAAGTTCTGCTAATTGAATTTAATATAAATGTAAATAGTTATACATTTTCATTTAATTGCAATTAACATACAATTAAGCTTCCAAAAACATTACATGCAGTACATACTGTATATTTAAGTATATTCAACAAGTACAAGAATATTTTTCCATAAGTACACTTTTTGAAAAACGAAATATTTCACTTAAAAATTGCATTCATTTTCTTAAGCTGATGGGCTGTTTAGCATATTATTTAACAAATGGCCAAAAATACGTTTACATAAATATATTTTCAATACATTTTGCTTTACTGTATTTCCTCATAACATTGGGCCATTTTTATGTATTTTCAATATATATGTTGTGTTTTTATATACTTTGTTCGCAACCCAAAAGGTATTTTAAGGTTGAAAATATTTTCTTGTTCCTTTTTTTGTCATTTGAAGATTCAAACAAAAATGCATTTCCTTAAGCCATGCTGTTTATCATATACTGTATTCAGGATGAATTTGTAAGTGTAAACTTCCCTGGGTCAATGATCAGTCAGTCTCAGGCACAAACATGTTGTGTTTGTTCTCATTAAAACTAACAGCCGCCATTAGGCATTCAGTCTGAGCTTTACATCTACGTTTGCACAGCACAAGAGTTAAAAATACATAACACATCAAGCCATGCCTTTTTATTTGAATGAACACATTGCTGTAAGCTTACGTAACTCGCCTTTTCCCGTTGTACATCGCTGCGATTTGCCTCTTTACAGTGTTAGTTCTGCAGGATGTTTGCCCACGTTAGCCGAGCAATTGTGCTTCCTGATGTGAATTCTGATGCCCTTGCCAGCACACTCAGAATAATTGCCCATAAATCAACTCCCATCTGTCCAATTTGGTCTCTGTGGCTCCGGCCTTGTCTTCAGGTCCGTCCGTCTGTCATTGAGACGCTGAGGGATTCAGGAAGGCAGGTGAACAAATGAGAGGATTGTTCACTCCGAAAGCGATGTCATTATATATTCTCTCCTATTTCTTCTGAGTTAATTTGCATGACCTAGAACATTCTGAGGAAATGATGAACATTATCCTGTCCGAACAATGCCAACGCTATAGCACACGCAGCAGGAGTTCTTTCACAAGAGGCCTTCATCACACACGTATTATATGATTAGAGGCTTGAATAAGCCTTACCTGGAAACCACCATATAATCTAGTACCATTAGAAACTCATTACCAGCATTCTGTCTGTCATTTTAATACCCTAAAAGGCTTCTCTCCAGGAAACGGAGGAGATGCTTGCTAAATGTCAGTGGTGATTGATGAGCAACAAGGTGATATTAAATGACTTAGCATCTATCATGTATTCCTGAAGCATTAGCCGCAATATTCTCCTGTCTTTTTTGACTTTGTTTAGGGCAACAGAAGAGACGCTTGGGATACAAGTGATACGGAGGACTTGCGGTCCGACAGATTTGAAACCGGAGGGGCGTCTGTATAAGCGGAGAGACAAGTAACATTCGCTAGTCATTAGCATACAATTACGTCTTGTTATCTCCTGTGGGAATGCGGCTGGACCTTTTTGCGTTATGGGTGTGGAATTCAGAATAAGCCGTTTCAATCTATATCACTTGAGTGATCATGATGAAATTTTGAGTGCGTGGGTAAAATACAACATTGCTGTGATCAGAGTGTTTTATTTATGTGTTCTCGGCTCTTATGTTTTCCTCTGCACATCCACTGAGAATCTCATTTCCATACTTCCGAACCGCAGTCATTTACTTGCGTGAGAATTAGTTTCTCTCAGCACCACTGATTGTGCTGCAGGCTTCGTGCATTTGGGACTCTGCTAATATACAGTAAATTATAGGAATATTGTACATCAGTGTAACCAGGGTTAAATTAAAGTTTATTGATGTTCAGTATATTAAGCTGGGCAATATGTTGAATTACAGTGTGAATTTGTTGAGCACTGTTTCAAATGTGCTAAAAGTCCAAAAAGGATATGTTCAATATGAATTTTCATTACTTTAACTCATAAAAATTATGTAACCAATTTCAACATAATTTAAGATATACAAGATTCAACTCGATTTTTCAAGTCAATTTATTGTTGTATATATAATTTTAAATTTTTTAAGTTTAAAAAAAAAAATACAGTGTGAGACATTTCACTCTTTGTTTATTAGTGGATTTTCAGTGACTCTTTATGCAGGTTACATTGTTGCGCCAGTAGGTGGCAACATTTACTTTTTTATAAATGATTAGTTGATTTGTTTTTTCAAATTATTTTTCATTCATAAACACAGATTAGCTGCATCCAAATATGCCTACATCCATACTATATAGTAAGGGAAAAACAGTATGTGAGCATGTCCAATTTGAGTATGTCCAAATTTCTTTCATGCTACATACTTTTTTTAATGGTCACAAAGTAAGTTTCAAATCAAATGTACTATACAGTATCCGATTTCGGATATAACTGTCATTGAATAATTAGAGTCATTGAATAATTCACTCGACCAATTTGTTCAAAAACACTTATTCATTCAGGAACTAAATAACACTACAGCATGTTGTTCGGAGACACAATGTGTGATTCTACTTGGGATTTGTTTGGAATTTTTGAAATAAACAGGAATCATCAAGAATTGAACTGTAAGTAACTCTAGATTAATTTGATACAGTATGAAAGCATTTGTGTTGTTAGCGTGGATCATAAAATGTCTGTCGTTTGGTTGATTAGAAACAGTGATCTTGCAGATGTGATATCGCTTATTTCAGGATATATTCACAAGGATTTTGATGTCAATTTAAAAATAATCAATATATTGTCATTGTGTACATTGCTTTTTATTTGGCCTTTAAGTTTAGATTAGTCTTGCGAGTTTGGTGTGAGACAAAGTGATGATTTTGTATGAGAATCAAGCACAGAGGAGTTTGTAGAAGTATAATAGATCAACATTAACACACAACAGCCTCCTCATGTTCGGAAATGTCTGGAAAAAATATCTGACCATGAAATTGCCATTACTAGAGCAGTAGGAATAAGCTGTCAATGAAACCAGACAGTCCTCTTGTTGTCCATGAATGTACGGTACATTTACGGTATCTCACTGTGCTTGTGTGCATTGTTCACAGAAGTATGACATCCTAATCTCCACCAGCCCTCCTCTGTGTAATAAGTATCTTTAGCTGTGTGATTGCCTTCGGTGAGAGATTCAGATCAGGCGTGTCTAATGACGAACAGGTAATGTGCCATTGTGTTTTAAGAGGATGACATGACTCTGCTATCTGCAGCTGCAAAAATGAGCATGGGGAAATCAAATCAGCAGAATGACTTCAGTAAAACCTCATGAGTCACTGCAGCAGAAAGGAGAATGAGATTTACTGAAATGAGTGGTGAGTAGCCAATCAAACGAGTTAAAGTATGTGTCAGTTCACTCGGCGGTCACATTCGTATCGCTTCTCAGCGGCTTTCCCAGTGTTCGAACACCTACTGGCTACAAGAATGAGAAAAATATCAAAATTATGTTTAAATAACCGTTTAAAATCAAACAACAGCAGAATCGTCAATTGTTTACTCACAAATCACGCTTAACATACAAATTTATTTTATTTTTTTTTGGTCAGGTCAATTAGGTCTTTAAATGCGCATGCGTGTTGGAGAGTAAACACACAGCCGATTGAATAATTTTTATTCTTTACTTTAATTGAACCTCTTCTACTACTAACAGGGATTATTACGGAGCCCCTAAAGGGAGATGGTGGTGGAAAAAATATGGGATGGGAGGAAAAATATTTTTCAAAGCTCTTGCATTCTCTCGCAAAACATTTGCGTTCCGCTGAGAAACTTTGTGAGAGAATGCAAAATCTTTGAAAAATATTTTTCCTCCCATCCTATATTTTTTCCACCACCATCTCCCTTTAGGGGCTCCATACATTATCATTGTTAAACAGAGCCACAATAAATCCATGCAGCATACATTGAAAATAAAAACAACATTAACTTAAAGAGGATTAATCGATATATATATATATATATATATATATATATATATATATATATATATATATATATATATATATATATATATTTCAAGTAATTTGGTCAGTTTTAAGGCACTCCTATTTTTCAGTTGCTTTAAGAATTGAAGTAAACATTTTCAAATATTTTTTTTTAATTGACTGCTGATTCAGTTTCTACAGCTGTTTTGCAATTGTCTCTATGAATAAACGCCATTGGCTCTTTTAATTACTACAGCTTCATAAACGAATTGGAGAGTTTGTAGCGCTCACTATTTATTTAAGAATGACAGGCTCGGGTTATAGCTACAGTAAACGACGTTCGTGACAGTGTCAGAAATTAATTTTCATTTAAGGTGGAGTTGGCAAATTTGGAGAGTCTAGCAATAGCAAGCTAGCTTTCAAAGCTCGAGATCCCGCCCTCCCTTCAGAGCGTCTCCAAAGCCACGCCTCCTTCAAAACACATGAGCAGAGTCTGCAAAGCGTCACGATCACGGCGTTAAGTGTCTCAATGCACATACAGTATTACAGTAATAATGCATAGTAACAACTTAAAGAGCTCTGACTTGTACCACCTGACTGCTGCAGATTCATTTCATTGTTGATAGTGTTGAACTATAATTCTGAGCATGTGAACATTAATATCTTAATTACGGTAATCATGACATGGCGTGTGTTACGACCTGTGTTATGTAGTATATTGTTTTTGTTTATTGCTCTGTTTCTTTTCTCTTTATTGTTTTGTCTGTTCTCTAATAGGTTGTTCCATGATGCGGTGCATGAAAGCCATTGGTTGTCTAGTTGGGATGTGGCCTTTATAAGGACGCTGCAGGCACTCGTCTGGGAGCTCATTATTGGTGCGGTCGTACTTGGGTTGAGAGCTCCGGAATCCCGCCTAGACGCGGGGCGTAATAGCGTGAAACAGCATAAACTCGTTGTTTTGGTTCAGGAGGAACTGTAAAGGCGTTGCCTAGTGTTCGGTGACTGTGTGTCTACAACTCTCCGAAGCCATATGGATCGTGCTGATGATGTGTGGTGTCTGTGCGAGCAGCGATTGGACAAATATTTTTTGGTCCTAAGACTTCCTCAAACGATATTTGTACATTTTTGTATTTTTTTTTTTTTAGATTTAGACCACCTCTATTATGGATTGCAATCAGGATGTAAAGAGAGTTTCAACCAGTAGCCCTATAACATGTATTTCTGAAAAACATTGGCTGCATCTGAAATCGCATACTTCCCTACTATATAAAGTAGTAGGCGAAAAAGACTAGTAAGTCCAAATTCACAGTACTCATAAAAGAGTATAGGCAAAAAGAACCCAATGATCTACTACTTCTGATGAGATTATGAAGTGTGCATTCATACTATATAGAACATACATTTTTAGAAGTCGTGAAGTAATTACTAAAAATAAGTACCTACTCAAGAGAGTATGAGATTTCGGACGCAGCCAAAGCCTCCCCTATAGCTTTCAGACGCAGTGGGGTATTAGACAATTGAAATGGAAAAGTTTTTTTTCCTTTAATAACCAGGCTCAGATGAAATCTTCTTCTTCCACATTTTATACAGTGATTCTTTTTGGGAAATCTCATGTAAAACATGTAAGAAACAGAACAGAGTAGTACATTCTGGCAGCTGAAAGAATAATATGGGCCAAAATATTTCATTTCATCTATCTCATTTCATGTGCAGACTCCTGCCCCTTTACAAAAGCATGACATATATATTGAATATTACAAAGACGCCCTGAATATTACACATTCAGACCCTGCTTCGCAACCCATTTTACTTTCTGTAATTCGACATCCAGTCAAACAGGATATTCAATGTGAAGAAAATGAAGGATGAGGCTTTATTTTTTTCCCATTGGGAATTGATTGGTTCATGAAAAAGTGGTCTCTGTTTGACCAATGGTTGGATGCGAGAGGCTGTAGATTAAGAGGGCCTCGATGATGTCAGCCAGAAAGTGGTTTCAGAGGACACTGCAAGAAACATTTGTTTTATTTTTACTACTGCTAGTGTCTTTCCCAATAAAACCAGGAACGTGTCTTAGAAAAGTAAATAGCTTCTACAGTATGCAGCTGAAATATTGAAACGGACCTGTAATGTGTAATTGGCTCATTTTTCAAAATGTGATTCAGTCAGTGAGCTGCTTCCAATTAAGTGTAATTTTGAATATATAATGTACACTTGTGTATCAGAAGGATTTGAGCTTTGCATTGGAGGAGGTGTGTGTCATTAATCACGGCAGGATGCTATTACGTTGTGTTACATGGTCTGTCGTGATGTTGTGTTGTTTTATTTGTGCAGAGTACCATGTTCCCCAGAGATCTCTGGCCCGACCGCCTCACACACTGCTGTTTATAGACTTCACTTTACAGCTCGTACGCCGGCTGGCGTGAGAACACGCTCAATGCACATGTGGCGTCTTCGTAATGCATGAGCATTTGAAGTAGACGGATTGAGACGAGAGTTTGTGTGATGGAGAAACGCTCTTCAGTTTGACCTTAATTTCCATCCTTCCAGATGCTATCCTCGATACATATTTTAATCAAGATTTATATTGAATATGGAGCTCATATTGGACTAAATCAATGTAATTATTGATAAGTGTCTGGTGCTAGTGTTCATTATTGATACAGAGATCCTCCAGTTTGAGGTTTCACGTCTCTTCTGCTGCCTGACAGAGAAATGTGACAGAAAATGGAGCCGCTACACTTTCGGCCTCCTGCACACAATGTCTATTATGTGTAGTCACACAAACACACACAAACACATATTCCATATCCATCATGCTTGAAAGAATGACACAGACATTTCTGGACTAAACATCAAAAGCCTTGGTGTATGTAAAATGCTGCTCTTATTGGCATCCATATTGTCAAATTTTAAATTAATTTAAATCAATTACATGTTGATTAATTAAGTATATTAATCATTTGCATACATTAATGTTATATACTATTTTATATTAACATAACATTTAGCTGTTACATCACGGCTTGCTTTATTCAGTGTTTTGCGCCATGAGTGTCATGTTTATAGTGAAGTTAAAAGTGATTCAATTTATAATAACGTTTCTCTGCATTCTGTTCTATTATGTTGCATAGTGTTATTTTACTATTCTTAACATTCTATTATAATTGTATTAATATTTTGAATGTTTTATGTTTATGTTTTCCGTTTTCATTTTAGTTGTGTTTTTTTTATTAGTATAATAAAATTAGTAAACATATTTATTAAAAAAAAGTGTTTTAGTAATTTTAGTTCTTAGAGCTTATTTCAGTTATTTCAGAAAAAGATTTCTAATTTCGTTTAATCGTTAAGTTTTTAATAGTTTTATTTTTTGTTAACAATAACAACACTGATCTGTTAAATATATTTTTTACATCTGCTGTCCGACAATTTATTGTGAAATAAATCAGTATTGCTATTATCAACAACCAAACCACTGTGATAAAAATAGCAAGGAGGACAAAACTGTGATGAAAAAGCTTTCAACATCAGCATTTATAATCTTTAATTATCTTAATGAATTCCATCTCTGCATATCACTACAAAAGAACAGACTAGCAGAGATGAATGGCGGTACAGTATTGTGACAGTGAGGTCAGAGTTCACAAAAACAGACGTTTCGTACAGTTACCAGAAAGCATTTGCAGTCGCTAATGAGGTTTAAAGATTGGGAAGCCTTTTAAAAAGATGTCAACTTTAATAAGGTCTGGAAGTCACCGTGTGTTTGTTAAGGGGTTTGTGTAGCCTGGGCTGCAGAGGGAGGAATTGATAAATAAATAAAGAAAAGAATACATTAATAATGAAAGAGTAACAGGAGAGCCTCTAGCATCAAACAGCCACATCCACCTTTGAAAACCACACCCTCTCTGAAGCCGACTCTGATTATCAGACGTTCACATCAGTGTTGTGCCTGAACGCGAACGTGAACTGAACGTACTGTATTACTGCCTGATGAACGTTACTGTGAACTCCTTCATTCTGGTGTCTGTGAACGCAAGGCTCTCTCAGTTTAACTTCGTTCAATAGAGTGCCAGATTTCTATAGAGCGAAAACCCGGATAAAACACACCGTAAACAGGCCTTAATATGTAGCGGAAAAACACCCAATCTGGCAACACCAGCAGCATTGTCGCACCGCCGCATGCGTCATCAACACAAAAAGCAGCGAGAGGCGTCATATTATGATCATTTAAACCAGTTTTATGACAAGGTTGGTGAGGATGGGACAAATCTTAAATATCTGTGCAAACTTTGCCCGCCGATAAAATAAGTGCTGTCTGAGGTTCTATATGGGCTGTGGCAATACATTTGAAAAATAATAGCTCTCAGCAAAATATGGAAAAAAATAACTATGAACTAGTTCAAAATTTTGAAGTATGACCTATGAACTGAACTAGTTCATTTTAAAATTTGTGAACTGAACTTCATGTAGAAAGTGAACTTTCCCAACACTGGTTAACATGCTCCATCATCCCCAGTCTAAAGCCACCTCAGAGAGACCATCAGGGTGCTGAAGCTCCTCTTGGGGCTTTCTTACACAAAAACAGGGTTATCTTGTTCAGTTATCAGGCTGAAAAAGATCTAAGGAGAAGATTTGTATCTTTTCTCTATGTCTTTGACAGAGTGAGCGCACTGGTGATATCAGATGTTTATCACGTTGAAGGCTTTCGCTGGTTAATTGGTTGCTCTTGAGATTCGAGATGAATTATTTGATACTCCTCCTCTTCGTTTGAATGTCATTGGACAATGCAGCCCTGATTGTGCCGTTTTCTTGTGCTGCTATTATGGTCTGCATTCTGCCATTTTCTTCATGCTTTATCCTTCGATCAGGTTTCTTCATCACCGCATTGCATTCACATTGCTTCGATTAAAATGGCATCGGCTGCATCAACACAAGCCATTAATGTTAGTGATTCTCATTCACAGTGGAGTGCAGTCAGGTATACAGGTCCTTCTCAAAAAATTAGCATATTGTGATAAAGTTCATTATTTTCCATAATGTAATGATAAAAATTAAACTTTCATATATTTTAGATTCATTGCATACCAACTGAAATATTTCAGGTATTTTATTGTTTTAATACTGATCATTTTGGCATACAGCTCATGAAAACCCAAAATTCCTATCTCAAAAAATTTGCATATCATGAAAAGGTTCTCTAAACGAGCTATTAACCTAATCATCTGAATCAACTAATTAACTCTAAACAACTGCAAAAGATTCCTGAGGCTTTTAAAAACTCCCAGCCTGTTTCATTACTCAAAACCGCAATCATGGGTAAGACTGCCGACCTGACTGCTGTCCAGAAGGACATCATTGACACCCTCAAGCAAGAGGGTAAGACACAGAAAGAAATTTCTGAACAAATAGGCTGTTCCCAGAGTGCTGTATCAAGGCACCTCAGTGGGAAGTCTGTGGGAAGGAAAAAGTGTGGCAAAAAACGCTGCACAACGAGAAGAGGTGACCGGACCCTGGGGAAGATTGTGGAGAAGGACCGATTCCAGACCTTGGGGGACCTGCGGAAGCAGTGGACTGAGTCTGGAGTAGAAACATCCAGAGCCACCGTGCACAGGCGTGTGCAGGAAATGGGCTACAGGTGCCGCATTCCCCAGGTCAAGCCACTTTTGAACCAGAAACAGCGGCAGAAGCGCCTGACCTGGGCTACAGAGAAGCAGCACTGGACTGTTGCTCAGTGGTCCAAAGTACTTTTTTCGGATGAAAGCAAATTTTGCATGTCATTCGGAAATCAAGGTGCCAGAGTCTGGAGGAAGACTGGGGAGAAGGAAATGCCAAAATGCCTGAAGTCCAGCGTCAAGTACCCACAGTCAGTGATGGTCTGGGGTGCCATGTCAGCTGCTGGTGTTGGTCCACTGTGTTTTATCAAGGGCAGGGTCAATGCACCTAGCTATCAGGAGATTTTGGAGCACTTCATGCTTCCATCTGATTTCATTTTTCAGCACGACCTGGCACCTGCTCACAGTGCCAAAACCACTGGTAAATGGTTTACTGACCATGGTATTACTGTGCTCAATTGGCCTGCCAAGTCTCCTGACCTGAACCCCATAGAGAATCTGTGGGATATTGTGAAGAGAAAGTTGAGAGACGCAAGACCCAACACTCTGGATGAGCTTAAGGCCGCTATCGAAGCATCCTGGGCCTCCATAACACCTCAGCAGTGCCACAGGCTGATTGCCTCCATGCCACGCCGCATTGAAGCAGTCATTTCTGCAAAAGGATTCCCGACCAAGTATTGACTATTGAGTGCATAACTGAACATAATTATTTGAAGGTTGACTTTATTTGTATTAAAAACACTTCTTTTATTGGTCGGATGAAATATGCTAATTTTTGGAGATAGGAATTTTGGGTTTTCATGAGCTGTATGCCAAAATCATCAGTATTAAAACAATAAAAGACCTGAAATATTTCAGTTGGTGTGCAATGAATCTAAAATATATGACAGTTAAATTTTTATCATTACATTATGGAAAATAATGAACTTTATCACAATATGCTAATTTTTTGAGAAGGACCTGTACAGTCACTTGTCATCTATTGCAAAATAAACAATTATTAGCACAGAAAATGAAACAGACACTTTTAGACACTTAAAACAGCCTGAATGTCTTTGCATTAAATGCAACATATTAGCGGAGAAATTATGCTTTTCTGTGAACTATCTTCACTTGTGACTGTTAATCAGCCGGTGTTTGAGGATTTTAGTGGATTTATGAAGCCGGTTCTCCTCAAGTTCACACAGAGGTGGTGTTCATTAACATTGCAGTAACGTTTGACTACCAGTCTTGCATTACCTTTTCATTTTTGTTTTGAACAATTTATGGGTGTTTCTCCAACTTTAAGCTCCTTCTATCAGGTTGTTTTATATTGAAACTAACAGATTATTTTGTATTTATTTATTTTACTTTTTAATATATGACATTCACAATAAAACTGTAACTATGTACATTTATATTTGCATATTTTCAATGTAGTTAATATTTCTATCTTAAAATATGAAAATCTGTCATAAAAATATTAATTATTACATGTTTAAAACTATGACAATGATTAGAGGGAAGTAATTATAAACTGGTTTGTGACAAAAATAAATTAAGATAAATACCACTTATATATTGTTAAAATATATTTATTGTCCATCCTTTTCCAATTGAGTAGTTTTTTTTAATTATGAAAAAAGAGTGATGATATTATGTAATACAGTATACTGTGTTTTTATAATTCTTAAAATGCTGCCTTAGCAAAAGAGTTCAAAACGTCAACCGTGTTCAAAAATGTAATTTAAATCACAGAAAAATACATAATTTGAGTCATTATGGAAGTGACACTGTGTTGGCAATTTTCATGATTTTCATGGAAAATGACAAATGAGAAGTGAGTTTGTTGTTTTTGTCTCGATTAAATACGATTAAATCAAAATACATTTTAAGGATGTCCTTAATGTTCAATTACAATTTTGTTCGATCATTGGATGTGAAAGAAAAGAAAGAAAGAAAAAATGACATTACATAAACTGTGTGTTGCTTACGAAATAGTTCTAGCTTGATTTCCATTTGCAACGTTCTGTAAACTTTTCTTTTCTAGGGTTGATATCTTTCCGTATGTGTGAGAGAAACTGACAGGAAGAGCAGATGAGGTTCCTGCCGTGCGTTTTTAAAACAGCTGCTATGGAATACATCAAAAAAATCCCGGAGCGCCATTCGGAGGGAACCAGAAAGAAACTCGGCAAGAGTGAAATAGCAGGTGACAGAAAGTGCCAGGCGTGTTGTAGCAGGCGGGGGGGAGCCGGAGTGCTCTTTCTTTCTTTTGCATTCACTTTTTTTTTTGCATCAGTTCCCATTCTATTTGACATTTAAAATGCACTGTAAAAGCAATCGTTAGAAGGAACAGCAAAATAGAAATTGTGTGCTTTCAAGGGAAACCGAGACTCTGTCTCTTCCTCTGCTGTCCTCCTCCGACGAATGGGATGTTGACTCTCCCACCAAGATGGGGAAAAATGATGTTTGCCTGTGTCTGTTCAACAAATGGCGCCAGCTGAAATCATTACCAGCCAGAAGCCGTGTGCATCCCACGGATCTCTTACATTAAAACACTCAGCCCTGACAGGCCTCGGCAGGTGAACGTCTCTCCAACGGAGAAACTTCATTGTGCAATGCTCTCGCTCCATTAAAGGAGAGCAATTACTGTAACTAGGACATATTGATGCTAATTCTATCAGCTGTACCTCTCGTTTCAACGGGAGAAATATCTTAGCTGAGGCGATGCTGTACTGGAGCCAGCATGCTGTCACTGGGCTGTAATGTGATGAGGTGCCCGGTGTCCGGCCTCGTGGGAAATGTGACATTGACTGCTGGCATGAGTGAGAAAGAGCAAGATTGAGCGCAGAAGGTTTTACGGTCGGGAGTTTGATGGCGTCACGTCAGCGAGGTTTATTGACGTCTGAAATATATATTGCATTAGTGATGGTCTGATCCTAGTTTATAACAGAGCCTGGTCAATGTCATATGGAGTTTATTATAACAGTGTGCTTTAAATGCGGGCCGGTTATAGGCTGAGCCCACCCAAACGTCTGCCTTGCCCACCCAATCAGAATTTAGGAACAGATAGTATTAATCTCTTTTTATGATTTGTGCATTGATAAAAAGCAATCTGAGGTGGATTCTGTGTTGAAAGGTTTGATGAAGGGCTGTAGAATTCCCCAAACAATCACAAAAATAACACCAGAAATTTGCAGTAGTCTATTTTTCCTTGAAATTAACGGTGTGGTGTGTCACACACTTTAACCTGTGACAGGAAAGCAGAGGCTTTCAATACTCGAAAACATGCAGAAATGATTGCATAGGCTACTATCAAGGTGTGATTTACCTGTCATCTTCGTAATTATGCATCTTCATATTTACTTGTTGTGTAAATATTAAAATACTGCCCTGATTTGATTTTCAATTCAAACCCAGACGAAATTCGCCAGAAAACCTTGCTCATTTAAGAACGTGCATTTATTGCATGGACGGAGCAAGAACATAATGTAGTCTAAGTGTTTAAAATGTATAGCTTAGTTCGGTTGAAACCTTGCCCTCTTTGTCTTGCTGTTAATGCTGTTAAACTGAAACTGAATGAACGAGGCAGACAGTCATCTTAAATAACAGCACTGAAATAAGCGTGTGCTGCTTATCTTTTAATCAGTTACTTATGGGGCCATTCACATAGGACGTGTTTTTGTGGTTAAAATGCGAGACGTAGTTTAGTGCAGGTCTAGAGACGCGTTTTTCAAAAGTTGGATAGTTCAAAACTATGGAAGCGAGATATGAGAGTGCAACAGTCACATCTCATGTATACACTAAAGACAATAGAAAAGTAGCGCAATGGAATGAAAAAACACATTCTGTGTGTTATTTAATTTAAAAAAAAAAAAAAAAACAACCAGGATATCTGCCAGCCCACCCTCCTATAGGTGCCTAGAGCCGGGCCTGTTTAAATGGCTTGTTTAATGGTACATTTATTTCCAATGATACAATGCAAATGCAATGACTTTAAATTTTGGTCTCTGCCTGTTTGACACAAACATGACACTGCCATTGACTCTTACAATATGAATATCTTACAATACCTTTCTTTTTCATTATTGACCCATATAGGAGAGTTGTATTACTCAGAGGTTGCTCTTTCAGATCTCCTTAATGGAGATTACAGTTTTGTAAAATTTAAGTATCAACTCGCAAATGTTTCTCCTAAAACAACTCAAATATGACAGTTGAATAAGAGTCAAATTAATTTGGATAGCATGGCTCCGACAATTTGGTCACTCGATAGTTCGTACAACTGAGTGAATTTGTTTTTCATGATCTTATTTACACAATTTTGATCCATTTGTATCCATTTATGTCTCAATGTTTGAAATACATAATTGTGCCTGTGTCAGTTGGAGTGTATAGTAAGGAAAAGATGGTTACACTTTATTTTGAGTCCCATTCCACCGAATGGGTGACATTTGCTTGTTGGAAGTCTTCAAAATTAAACTTTATTTTTTATCTTTTTCAACATTTAATCTAATACTACACATATTTAACTATTCAAAATGTGTATTGGTCAATCTCAGGCAACTTTATGTATTTTTTTAGAAGGTTTAAGCAGAAGATGGGCGCATGTTTTCTCAATCCTGTTACCGAAAACCATGTGCCATTTAAAAAGCAAGTTTAAAAGCATGTCAATTAATTCCTTTGTTTTCCCCACAAGAAAGTGTTTAGTTTAAAGAAATTGTTGGTTATATGTTCCAAAAATTGAAATTTGTGACAATAAAATCACTATTAAGGCAAGGTGTATTTTAATAAAAAACACAAAGCCATTTTTTTCATTTTAAAGAAGGCCGAAGCCTCAAGTTGATATATTTTTTAAATAATTTAATTTATTAAATAATTGTGTAAATGATGTGCCAAACAAAACTGATAAAAACAGTGATTTCATTTTATTTTTTTAGAAAAATTAAAAAAATAGTAACAGGACTGAAAGTAACAGGATTGAGTTTTTAAGCAAAAAGTTATCAAATACATGGCATATGGCCACATAGTGCATGCTAATAGCATGAGGACACTGAGCAATTTCTAGTGACTTACCAAAAGTTCATATTTTTAAAATAAACAAATAAAATCTAAGAAAAAGTTTAGGTAACAGGACAGTATGTTGAGTGTCACGGTGTGGGTTTTGTCTTGTCTGTCATGTGATTCCCTGTTTGTCATGTGATCCTGCCTTGTGTCTTGTCATTTTGATATTTGTTTGCTTATTGTCCCCATGTGTTCCTTGTCTTGTTGATTAGTCTCCCCAGGTGTCTTGGATTAACCACGCCCCCTTGTCATCTTGTTTAGCTTGTCTGCTTGTGTATTTATACCTCTGTGTTTCAGTTGTGGTTTGTCGGTCGTTGAAGTTGTTTGCTGTTCTTGTTCCTGTCCTGAGTTCCATTGGATTACCTGTTTGTTTTATTAAAGTGCTTGCATTTGGATTCTCTCTCCGCTTCTTCCTTGCTGCATCGTTACATTGAGATTGACCTTCTCAGTCGTAGTTACAATTTCATCAAATATACAGAAATTAAAATGAGAAGACTTACTTATGGTCTTCCCATTGCCTTCAGAAGATCCAGATGATGGGGGGGGGTGGGGTGGGGTGTGTGTGTTAGGGTAACAAGACTGAGTGAAAACCTGGGGACATGACTAAAATTTGTATTTTATCTAAAATATTAGATCAAATGTTTTTTTCCTTTTTCATTTCAAAGCAGATTGGATATAAAGTCACACAACAATGCAAAACAAATCAGATTTCTGAAGGATTTTAGTCATTATATTTCATTGTAAAGTTTAGAGATGGAGAGTGGGGACATGCAGAAAATGCAATTTTTTAGTGTTCCATGTAGTTTTTATAAAAGTTTTTAATTATACATTTTAAATTTGTAGTTAGCTTAATGCACAGGACATTTTGCTTAATAATAAAATGTATTTTAGAGTTAATTTTCATGCAATTTTATACATATAATGTCCTGGGGACAGAAATGTCACCCTTTCGGTGGAATGGCTCATCATTCTGCTAACTATAGGTAACTTTGCAACTACAGGTCAACTAGTAATCATTAGAGTATTAGTACTGTTCCACTGTGTCCTAAATACACGCGACGCGACACGACACGCGATAAAAGGCGTCTTTTCCATGTTGATCAGAGTTTTTGTCCTAACCAGCCACGAAGGCGACACGCGACAATTCTATTTTAGAAATGGTTTCTATTTTTCTGCGACATCGCACTGAAACAACAACATGCCCCCACGAAAGAATTTTTTTAAAAATAACCCCTGAAATGATGACTTCTGGTGAATATTGTATGCTATCATACATTATAGCATATTATAATACAACTTATTAGGCCTATATATTTATAGAATAGCAAAGTAGGCCTAATCAATATACAAGACTGAACCACATAGATATATAAAGGCTATCATGATCATTTTGCCAACAATGAACCATGGATTTGTTTAGTTTATAATATGTTTTATTTTTTACTTAAACAAATACAACATATAACATTCAAAACTCATCAGCTTAGACTGCATTTGAAGAAAAATAAAGACAACAGTTTTCTGTAGCCTTGTGCGAACTTATTCAATAGAATTAGACTTCTAGAATGTTCTTTCCAGTGCAAAAAGTAATATTTTTAATTTAATTAGACAACATTTTACTACAAGTGTAGTGCACATTTCTTTATATAATTATACTTCCATTATAGTTAACTTTCTTTTCGCCGGCTGCTCGGAGGGAGTCATTTTTACATTTCCCGCTGTTGTCACTTGTCGTCATCGTTGCTACGATACGTGACTCACAATGACTAACGACCAATTAAAAGGGAATTCTCTGATGATGTTCCAAGATGTTAAAAACGCTACGCGGCTGATCATAGACAAACAGGGGGAGAAATTAGTATCTACCGCACCGTCTGTTTTTTTTTCTTATCATAGCCTACAAATGTCTTCGTTCATAGTCTGTCTGACATATTATAAGCTATGTGTCTGTCATGGATTTGCACTGAATTGATTCTCAAATATACAGAACAAAGTGCGTTCCTTATCAGTTCAATACGGAACAAGACTTTTATGTGTCAAATACGGGACGATTCTGTATTATACGGAACGGTTGGGAACCGTACCTATTATCCATTTTCTTGCGAGAGCCGTCAGGATTACTCTCTGGTGCCGTGCACTTGCCTCGAGACTCCGCCCACACGCTGTTCTGATTGGCTGTGGGTTTTGATTGATGTTTATGCATCTCGCAGTCGTGTTGTCTAGTGTGGACAGACAAATTATTTGTTGCTGGAATCTAATCGCATTGCGTCTGGTTAGGACATGGTGTTAGGGTTCAGGTTAGTAGAATAAGTTGACATGTAGTTGCAGTGATACTTATAGTCAGTTGAATGTCTATTGAAAATAAAATGCTAGCAGATATTATTCAGACAATCTACTAATACTCTAATGACTGCTATTGACATGTAGTTGCAAAGTTACTTGTAGTTAGTAGAATGTCTAAAGTGGCCCATCAAAATGAAGCCCTGTCAACTGATAGCTGACTTTACTATATTAATACTATATGTGCCAGAGAAACAAACACGCAGCCATCTTTAGAATATTGTCTTTAAACTTTTGCGGTCGCTCTGTATACAGGTCCTTCTCAAAAAATTAGCATATTGTGATAAAGTTCATTATTTTCCATAATGTAATGATAACAATTAAACTTTCATATATTTTAGATTCATTGCACACCAACTGAAATATTTAAGGTCTTTTATTGTTTTAATACTGATGATTTTGGCATACAGCTCATGAAAACGTCTCAGGTTACTATTGTAACCATAGTTCCCTGAGAACAGGGAACGAGACGATGCGTCGATCGACGCCATGGGAACGCCCCCAGCGTGACTGCGTCTGAAGCATCTATGTCAACTAGTCCAATGGAAAGAATGAGCGTCACGGGCGGGTGACGTCATGACCAGGAAATGATAAAAGCACATCCGGTGCAAACCGGCATTAGCTTCGAAAATTGCCGAAGCAAGCCGATCACAGGGATGCAGGAAGTATGGCAGGGTGACGCATCGTCTCGTTCCCTGTTCTCAGGGAACTATGGTTACAATAGTAACCTGAGACGTTCCCTTACGAAGGGAACTCAACGATGCGTCGATCGACGCCATGGGAACGAGAATACCCAAAGCGCCAGAATTCCAAGTACCTGAGTGTTAGTCTGTTGTAACTAAGCACTAAGCACCTGAGAACCCTCTGGTCCTGAGCCACCACTGTAAAGGCCTCATGTACAGCAGGCCAAAAGGTATCCCGTTGGACGCTGCTGCCAAAAGACCCAACATCCTCCCGAACTGTTTTACAGTGTGTGACTGGCCTAGCTTCAGCTCTTTTGTGGCTGACAGGATAGCAGCTACACGAACGGGCGATAGGGTGGCCCGCATCGTCACTGAATCCCATACCACACCAAGGAAAGTGGTTCTCTGTACTGGAGAAAGCACACTCTTCTTGGTATTGAGCCTCAACCCCAACATCTGCATATGAGCGAGAACGACACCTCGGTGCCGAACCGCCAACTGCTCTGATTCCGCTAGAATCAGCCAGTCGTCGATGTAGTTCAGAATACGTATGCCCTGCAGCCTGAGCGGGGCTAGAGCTGCATCTACGCATTTCGTGAACGTGCGGGGTGATAGAGCTAGACCGAAATGAAGTACCCAATACTGGTATTCTTTGCCCCCGAAAGAAAATCTTAGGAACCTCCTGTGCTGAGGGAGGATGGAGACATGGAAGTAAGCGTCCTTCAGATCTATCGTGACAAACCAGTCCTCGGATCTGATTTGAGTCATGATCTGTTTGAGTGTCAGCATCTAGAACTTGAGTTCCTGTACTGAACGATTTAACAGACGAAGATCTAAAATGGGACGCAACTCTCCATCCTTTTTTGGAACAATGAAATAACGGCTGTAAAAACCCGACCTCGGTCGGGTGAGTACACCAGTTCTATAGCTTCTTTCGCTAACAGGGCCTTTACCTCTTGCTCCATTACCAGAGCCTGCTCGGGATGCACCACTGTGGGCAACACCCCGCTGTAACGAGGAGGACGTGAACCAAACAGGATTCTGTATCCTTTCTCTACAATCTGCAGGACCCAACGAGAAATATTCGGCAGAAGCTTCCACGCTGCCAGAAAATTTACTAAGGGAACCAGCCTCTCGAGGCTGGTCTCTGGTGTTAACGAGACAGCCAGTCCCGGAGCCTGAAACATAATGGCATGAACTACCTGAACTGGCTGCTCTAAAACCCCCCTCAGAGGGCGCGAAACCGATGCAGTGCCGCAGCATAGCATCAGCGACTCGCTGGAGACCGCTGCGCCCCGAAGCACCAAGGGTGACGGGGTTGGCAGAACGGTCCCGTGAGGACCCCGAAGTGGAACGGGCACCGTATTCTGAGGTGTACACCGCTCCACTTCGGTCGGGGCTGTCCTCACAGGTCTGACGCCAGTGACGTCAGGACCTCTTTTTTTTTTTTTTTTTTTTTTTTTTTGGGCGGAATATTTGCCCCGGGCGGAAGAAACCGCAGAGCGTGCTTCCGACACCGGGGGGAGAGCGCTGGATCTTCCGGGTAAGGAAGGAGAAAAGGCCAAGAGACCCGAATCCAACCCCTCCGAAAGATCCTTCCGCGATCCCCAGGAATGCATTCTCCGCGCCGCCTCGGCAGACGCGGGTCCTGATCCCTGAGGATCGCGAGCCTGCCCACTCTTTACATCAAAGAGTGACAGGCGAGAGCGGAGCATGCGGAGCGGTAGCATTTCACAGTGTTGACACTCAGCCTCCTCGAAGGCTGAGACCGCATGCTCCACTCCCAAACAAATGACACAAAGCTCGTGTGTGTCCCGACCCGTTAAATAACGCGGGCAGGGAGGAACACACTGCTTGTACACTTGTTTCGCCATAACGTTTCCGAATAAATTGCAACAGACAACAATAAATAGACAGAGACAGTATATACACAGATCGCTTGCTGAGGCAACAGAAGCTAATGCCGGTTTGCACCGGATGTGCTTTTATCATTTCCTGGTCATGACGTCACCCGCCCGTGACGCTCATTCTTTCCATTGGACTAGTTGACATAGATGCTTCAGACGCAGTCACGCTGGGGGCGTTCCCATGGCGTCGATCGACGCATCGTTGAGTTCCCTTCGTAAGGGAACCCCAAATTCCTATCTCAAAAAATTAGCATATCATGAAAAGGTTCTCTAAACGAGCTATTAACCTAATCATCTGAATCAACTAATTAACTCTAAACACCTGCAAAGATTCCTGAGGCTTTTAAAAACTCCCAGCCTGTTTCATTACTCAAAACCTCAATCATGGGTAAGACTGCCGACCTGACTGCTGTCCAGAAGGCCATCATTGACACCCTCAAGCAAGAGGGTAAGACACAGAAAGAAATTGCGGCGTGGTATGGAGGCAATCAGCCTGTGGCACTGCTGAGGTGTTATGGAGGCCCAGGATGCTTCGATAGCGGCCTTAAGTCTTGCGTCTCTCAACTTTCTCTTCACAATATCCCACAGATTCTCTATGGGGTTCAGGTCAGGAGAGTTGGCAGGCCAATTGAGCACAGTAATACCATGGTCAGTAAACCATTTACCAGTGGTTTTGGCACTGTGAGCAGGTGCCAGGTCGTGCTGAAAAATGAAATCTTCATCTCCATAAAGCTTTTCAGCAGATGGAAGCATGAAGTGCTCCAAAATCTCCTGATAGCTAGCTGCATTGACCCTGCCCTTGATAAAACACAGTGGACCAACACCAGCAGCTGACATGGCACCCCAGACCATCACTGACTGTGGGTACTCCAGTGCTGCTTATCTGTAGCCCAGGTCAGGTGCTTCTGCCGCTGTTTCTGGTTCAAAAGTGACTTGACTTGGGGAATGCGGCACCTGTAGCCCATTTCCTGCACACGCCTGTGCACGGTGGCTCTGGATGTTTCTACTCCAGACTCAGTCCACTGCTTCTGCAGGTCCCCCAAGGTCTGGAATCGGTCCTTCTCCACAATCTTCCTCAGGGTCCGGTCACCTCTTCTCGTTGTGCAGTGTTTTTTGCCACACTTTTTCCTTCCCACAGACTTCCCACTGAGGTGCCTTGATACAGCACTCTGGGAACAGCCTATTTGTTCAGAAATTTCTTTCTGTGTCTTACCCTCTTGCTTGAGGGTGTCAATGATGGCCTTCTGGACAGCAGTCAGGTCGGCAGTCTTACCCATGATTGCGGTTTTGAGTAATGAAACAGGCTGGGAGTTTTTAAAAGCCTCAGGAATCTTTTGCAGGTGTTTAGAGTTAATTAGTTGATTCAGATGATTAGGTTAATAGCTCGTTTAGAGAACCTTTTCATGATATGCTAATTTTTTGAGATAGGAATTTTGGGTTTTCATGAGCTGTATGCCAAAATCATCAGTATTAAAACAATAAAAAAACTGAAATATTTCAGTTGGTGTGCAATGAATCTAAAATATATGAAAGTTTAATTTTTATCATTACATTATGGAAAATAATTAACTTTATCACAATATGCTAATTTTTTAGAAGGACCTGTACAGTCACTTGTCATCTATTGCAAAATAAACAATTATTAGCACAGAAAATGAAACAGACACTTTTAGACACTTAAAACAGCCTGAATGTCTTTGCATTAAATGAGAAAAAAAAAATATATATATATAGCTGCTTTCTCAGAGTAATTGGTCCATAACCCCTCTTTTCACACATATCCCCAGCATAGCAGGATAGTAGACAACAGACATCACTCCACTGACACACGCACATACCCACACTCATACACACGCACATACCCACTCTCATACACACGCACATACCCACACTCATACACACGCACATACCCACACTCAAAAACAGACACTTTCCTTCGCCAAAAATAGCATTCCAATGAGGATTTTCAGCGTGATCCTGCAACACACTGGATGTGATGGAGTGAGAGCCAAAGCGCTCCGTCTCTCATTCTCTCCATCTTCTGTTTACTCTCGCTCGCAGCGTACCGTCATTTCCATCATTCACACTCGCTTTTTCTCTCCTCTGCCACTCTCCTTCCCAATTTAGCCAACATCCCATCTCCTGTGCATCACCTCTCTCGCACAGTTCACTTTCTCTTTCTTAAGCTTTTGACGTGTATTAAAGTCTCCTGCTGAGCATGGTCACGCGGGAGAGAGACTCGTGCCCTGGCCTGGACGCTCTGATCGTGTAAGGACTGTTCTGCTAATTGGATTCAGTCAAAGCAGTTATGAGAATTGATTGAACCTACGACTCCATGCTCACTGAATTTACGCCGCCCACTGGATTCTTTCATGCTGCTTTCTCATCGCCTCTGCAACAAGGCTATCGTAGTGATAATTGTGTGAATGTGTCATGTCCAATACACGTAAAATATATATAAATGGTAGAAGGGTCAATGGTGATCCAGCGATAAGGGTTTTATGTGTGGCATGAAAGGACAACTTCAAGCCCAGTACAGAATTAACAAGCTCCAATATAAGCTGGTTGGTTTCTTGTGGTCAGCAAGTTCAAGGTGTTTGGAACATGTCAGACCTTTACTAGATTAACCACCTCAGCCTCAGACATCACGCACACCGACCGTTGGCTGAACGTCTGATGAATTTGCCACACTTAACTGCATGGAAGCACTTCAGGATTTGCAAAGTCGTCATCTGATTGGTAGAATTCTACAGGATTTTGTTCTTTAACCCTCTGGGGACCAAGGTTTTTTTTCGGGCCCTTGGGATGTTTTGACATGCACTGACATTTGTGCTTTTTTCAGTTATTTATAAACATGTTAATGGCAAAGGTGTAAATTCACTCTATATAGCACAAACGGGGCTACCATAATATGTGAGCAACATGTATGTACATGTTTGTATTTTTGAGAGAATATTATTTATGCATGGTTATTGAAAAAACTAAAAATAAAAGTTTCTGAAATAAGGCCACAAAACACATATTGATTATTTCTTCACAAGACTTTTGAAAATTGTATCATATAGTCTAGAATATTTGCTCCAAAACTATGTGAGAATCATCCTGACTACTCATTCAGATAAGTCAATAAAGTCTTTTAGAATGTGTATGACGTGTTTTGTTTGAGAAAGCTTTATGCGAAGGGGCGTGATCTCTCATTAATATGTGTGGCATTTCACACCTGAGAAAGACAAAGACCCTCCCATAATGGCCCTATTAGGTGCTATCAGGCTATATCATTATGAGGAGCCTTGCACAAAGAATGAGATTTAAAAAAGAATGGCTTTTAGATGGTTTGGATTTATTTACAACACACACACACACACACACACACACACACACACAGACACACACACACACACACACACACACACACACACACACACACACACACACACACACACACACTGCTTAGAATAAGTGAACACACTCATGCTAAAGTTGACTAAAAAGAGGAATAAATAATTTTAAAATACAGGGTGCATGCGTCTGGACACTTCTATCACACACCCTTCACCATATAGACATGGTTTTATTTCAGTTCAAAGTTACAGTTGGAAACATCTTGAAAAGAAAATTGTCTTTTTCCATAAATGTCTTAGTTTGATCATACATATTTCAAAGTTGAGGATTCATTATTTTGATATAGCTTGCATTGGAACAAACACTATAACATCTTAGTTGATTAGTTTATTGACAAAACATACTATATATTTAACATATGAGCAGAAACTCCTAACAAAAGCTTATTTGATGTCTATTTTAGACTAGTCAACGAAATTTTGTCTTTTATTTCGTCTGTAACAGTGCGTATCTGTGTGTTCATTCATTCATTCATTCACACACACACACACACACACACACACACACACACACACACACACACACACACACACACACACACACACACACACACACACACACACACACACACACACACACACACACACAGAAACATGATTCACATTTAAACGGTATGCTATTTTTCCGTTTACAGACACTAACGTTATTCTATATCACGATTAGAACAAAGCACAAGCATAAAACACTTACTTCTCAGCTGAATCTGTTGCTCCTCCTCGTGGTGAAAATAAACCAGCACTTGTTCTGAAGTAGGTAAATGTCCCAGGATTGTTCCTCATATAGCCGCGCAAGACGACAGTAGATTAATCTGGCTAAAAAATATAGTGTGTTTTCAGAGTCTATGGGCTTTAAAGCATCTCAATGTGTTGCTTCGCATATTTGCGTTTGAATTAGCGCGTGCTCTCCGTGGGCGTGTCACATTACCAGAATAATGAGCTGAGAGGAAGATAATTAGACCGGCTGACACGTCTCTCTTTTTATATAGATGACATAAACGGAGAATATTTATTTTAGTTTTGAATTGGATCATTTAAAAGTACAAACTCAAATGATTTAAAAGATATATTGATTATGGGTGGGTGAATAGTATTTTCTGAGTTTTGTTGAAGATTAGAGACGTGCTCCAGAAAAAAAGTTCACGGTGACTGAGAGGCAGAACGCACACCCTGTTTATTTTCTTTATTTTACAAAAGCACAATATTTATTTCGATTGTATGTGGGCACATAAAAAAGTAGACATTTAACAGATTATTTTCTCATATTTCTTAACTCTATATGAACAGAAATGATGGTAGTACTTTAAGTCTATTTTTCTGCTATGTGAAAAAAAACAAGCAAAACGCGCCGGCGCGTTTCTGGTTCCCAGAGGGTTAACCCTCTGGGGACGGATTGGGCGGTACCGCCCAAAATGGCATACTTTTACAAATGTGTAATTATCTTAAAAACTAATAATGATAGAGAGGTTCGGTCTTTTTTGCCGTCTTCCTCAGATTCCGCTGAAAACAGTGATAACAAACTTACCCGGCTTGTATACACACTTCCTTGTTGCGCAATACCACTACGTCAAAGGCCAATGAAATCGATGTTGTTTGGCAGATTCACGAGCAACAACCAATGGAAAAATTGCCGATGGAGGAATATTTTTCTTAATCAGAGGAAGGTTACCATGACGTATTCTAGCAAATCAGAGGACTCTGTAGCCTTGCAAGGGGTGGTACTATTTTTTATCTTACAGTTACTGTAAATTCGGCCTCTAGTTCATAAACGCCAGAGGAGAACTGGCCCCAGACTGAGCCTGGGTTCTCCCAAGGTTTTTTTTTCTCCATTGGTTAGGACACCATTAGGTCACTGGATGGAGTTTTTCGGTTCCTTGCCACTGTTGCCTTTGGCTTGCTCAGTTGGGGATATTCAAATTGATTAACCAATCATACCATTGATCAGCTCTACCAAACTTGGTTGTCTCTTTTCCAGTATTAAACAAACATTAAGTTGATTTGATTGATACTGCGAAGCAGCTTTGATACAATCTGCATTGTGAAAAGCGCTATATAAATATATTTGACTTGACTTGACTTGACTACTATATACTATTATGCAAACAGCGTTGAGTGGCAGAGACGACAGAAAGCGAACGGACGCGTCGAGTATAAACAAGGCGAGAGCGCACAGAGATATGAGAGAGAGACAGAACAATTATAATATATATATATACACATACAATTATAGCATTATTTATTGTTTTAGCACTTTTATGATGGCAAGCAGTAAACGATTTACGGTGGAACAAGCTCTGGAACAATTACTGGAGAATGACGAGGAGAAAGCATTGTTTAGAAAATTCTAGGCATTCCTAAGAAAAACGCCTGGGACTATTTGTAAATAAAGTTACATTTTTCATTGTTCTTTACACATTTTATTTAACAATTACACATTTCTGTCAAGCAAAGGCTTTGACAAATATATGTTTTGTTCAAAAACTGTTCACTATTGTTGTGTGGTGTGTGATTTTCAGAAATAAATGCCAAAAATCGAATTTCCGTTTTTGAAATTCTTTTGAAATCCAAAATTGAAATTTTGGGCCCTATGAAAGAATATGAGGTTGGGCCCCCTACCGCACCAATTCCATTAATAAAATCGATCTCTGGGGGCCCCAAAAGTGTGTGGGCCCTTAGAATCGTCCTAACTTTTCCCCCCTTAGCGGCGCCCCTGTGCGTGCTTATGTTAGCTTAGGGTTCTTCTGAATCCATAGATACCAAACATATAGTGTTCCATCTCCATTACATGGTTTATAAGCCCAAATGTATAAATAGAGAAAACGGACCGAAAAGAGCTTAGTTCCCAGAGGGTTAAAGGTGCTCTAAGCGATGTCGGGTGACGTCACTTCTTGTTGACGTTTAAAGTATTGTCAAACAAAACGGAGGCTAGCTAGACCCTCCCTCCCCCTCATCCGCGCAGTAACACCCTAAATCCTCTTGTCGGTTATTGGCTGGAACAGTTTGTTATGTTTCGTGGTGTGGGTTAGCCCAGTTTGTTTTTGTTGCTGTTTGTGGAGCCTGAGGTTTCTGCAGAGACCGCGTTTTTTTACAGTGTGTTCAGGGGACAGGCAGCTAGCGCATAGTGAGGAGATGTTTGCTGTATGTGACAAAAAATGTTTTGGCCTTAAAATACGCGTGACAACGCTTAGAGCACCTTTAACGGTCCGCCTAGATTGGAAGAAAAAAGCTGTTGTGTTTTCAACTGTGACATTGAGCGCTTACCAGGATCAACTTAACACTGCATTTTGAAAAGTATGTAAAGTTCAAGGCTCCATTGTTGCAGTAAACTTGCACAAAGTTCTTGAATGAATAATTTATTGGATGCACGCCGGTCTGTTATCAGGGACATCGACTTTACATTCTCACGCCTCTTAACATGAGCCAGAACAAAACCAACTGTGATTGGTTGCCTTACTTGTCAGTCAGACGGCCTCTGGTCCTTACCCAATGAAAGCTGATGGTCAGTCTGAAGGTCTGAGACTATCAGCCAGTCTAGGTTGACCAGTATGGGTTGTAATATTTAGCAAATTACAAAAGTAAGCGTCCACTTTTTTTTAAAAACTGTACGTTATGATACCTAAGTTCACTTGTAGCATTTGTTGCAAATGACGGATTTTTGTTTTTAGTGTTTTATTTTTCATCTAAATTTTTTTTGTTTGTTTGTTTAGAACAAGGATTGAAGCAATTTCCTCTGTATTAAATAAGCTTTTTGAGGATTGAGGATGTAGATATTTTTGCTCAAAAACAAGACAAAAATACTGATTGAGAAAATTCTTTTTTGGCAGTTTAGCAAATTATTTTAGAAATTTATTTTTGGCAGTTTAGCTAGTTTAGCTTACGTGTATAGCTATGGATGCCAATTATCTACGTATTTGCGCTAAAATCTCAAGTTTAGCTTTTTAGCAGTTCAGCAGTTTAGTTTACGTGTATAGCTATGGATGCCGACTATCTACATACTTGTGCTAACATCTCAATCCTACGCGAGCTTCCGGTATACTATTCTCCCGCAACAAACTGTGGTAGTAGAAAGCCTTTTCTGTCATATTTCCAGTAACTGTCAATCACAAATAAATATGATATTATAATATAGAATAGTATGTATGAACTATAGTAAACACAGCATTTTAGTATATTATGGCCTGGTTTCACAGACAGGGTTTTGATTAAGACATATTAGGCCTTAGTTCAATTAGGTCATTTAAGTAGCTTTTATTAACCTGCCTTAGAAAAAAAACATTACTGGTGTGAATCTTGAGACAAACAATTGCACTGGCATATTTTAAGATACACCAGTGTAAGTTGCTTTCAGTTGAAACAGCTCAAACATGTATTTTAGTCTGGGACTGGCTTAAGCCATGTCTGTGAAACCAGCCATATATGGGTAAGTGTACCCACCAAAGTCTAGGGTTTTTTGTTTTTTTTTCATAGATATTGACATAGTTTATAAGAAAAATAATTTGTTAAAATGCAAGATTTATCTCTAATTTGAAAATGTATTAATTAGTTGATGTACATTTTAGAATATAAAATTAAGATAATTTAGGAATAAAGTCAGAAGTCTGGCATGTGTTCTAAATAAGCCCACATCATCACTGATTCACAAAATATAAAAATTAATTGATTTTTAAGAAGTAAAACACCAATATATTTATTCAGTGACAGCGAAGTGTTAAAAAAATATATTTAGCTAATGTTTGATTAGAGCCCTGGGTGGGATGGGTAGGTGTTAGTGGAGTTGTAGCTGCAGTCAAGCTGGAAGTTTGACCGGGTGTATCTCGGGACCCAAGCCGAGTTGGGGCTCCGGACTCCAGGCATGGAGGGGTCACCCAGTGGGCCTCCAGAACCGGGAGTCTGGAGCCTTAAGTCAGCTTGGCTCCCGAGTTATGCCTGATCAAAGGTGGAAGTTTAACCGGGTGTATCTCGGGAAGGAAGCTGAGTTGGGGCTCCATACTCTGGGCTTTGGGGGGCCTCCTAGTGAGCCCCCCACACCGGAAGTATGCAGCCTTAGGTCAGCTTGACTCTGGAGTTATGCCCGATCAAAGTTCCACAGAAAGTGACCATATCTCGGGAAGAAAGCCGAGTTAGGGCTCAATACTCGGCTTGTCTCCCGAATTGGTCATACATAAAGGACTTTAGGACAAAACGGGTTCTATCTCATTTGAATGAATGTGTGTAATTTGTAGGTGTACAACTAAATATAGTTGTAAATTAGGGTAGTAAGTAAGGTAAGGTTAAAAGGTTAGTAAGGTAAAAGCACACAAAGAAATGTTATCATTTAACACTTTCAGGAAATATATCAAAGTTTGCAATTAGAGGGATTCCTCATTGAAACACATAAATGGTTCCACAGTGAGTAATGGTGAAAAAAGACAATGTTTTCCTTTAAAAATGTAAGATATGTTTGCAAATACATGCATGCAGCTTAAATATACTGTGGACTAAGTATCATAGTAATTTTCATTGTGCCCACATTGAGAAATGTTATGTCTTTTTCATTCAAGTTTAGCTTGTGTTGGCTATAGTTTGCATGCGTTTTGTGGCACTGTACCATTTAAGCCCATCTTAAAAAAAGTTAATTTATGAAAATAATCTTCTCTACAAAACAATTTATGATGTATTTATTTGTAAATTAATGTAAAATGAATCACAAAACATTTATTGTTTGCAGTTCACATGCTTAATTCTTTGGCAGTCTATCTTTCTGTAAGGCTAATGGTTTGACCCATAGATTAGATTTGAACGCAAGCTAATAAAACATCTTTCTATTTAAAGGAAAATTATGCAAAATGATAAAGTACTATTTGTTCATACACAAAAAAACAAAACATTTATCTCTTATTTGACATAATATCAATGTAGTTACCAAAGAAATGGCTGAAAATTGCAGAAATGTGTTGATTTCTGAAGGGTCCCAAAACACCAACGTTTTGGGGTGACTTTGTGTGAGGCACCCTGAGACAGCATGCACATGGGTGGGGCTAACTCAACATTGCCAAATGTGATTGGTAATAAAATATTATTTTCTCTTTTTTTAATTTGACTTCAGAGTTGAAAGTGGGCTTAAAGGGTACATGGGCTTAATGTGTACACCATTTTAGTAATGAGATCCAGAGGCTTTAAATGCCTTTAGTGTGAGGGTGAATCATATGAATTTTGAGTTGTCCTGTTGTGTAACACTTCCAACAGATTTCGTTTTGTGCTTAATTTTCTCTCAATTTCCATATACTGCTCTGCACCAGAACTGGCAGTGGCCACTGAGGCTAAATGCAGAAGCGATTGTGCATTGGGTATATTTTAGAAAAGGACAAAACCTTTAACATGTTCTGCCTCAACTTCCAGTTTTCAAATATGTCAAATCAAGAAAGAGAACTACACTAATGTGGACTTTAACCAGCTTGGAGTAGCTAATGATGAGCATTGACCAGCTCGAAGTTACAAAACAGAATTGTTCTGTAGCTTTCAAGCAGGGTGAAAACTCAATGGTGTTTGGCTGACAATAAATGACCACTCTCTCTTTTTTTGGAGGTCATTCATAACAACATAGGCCATGATGATATGGCCACATGATTACAGACATCAAGCCGCTGGCACAGCAGTCAGGACCAAATCACAGTCGTAGAGGATTGAAATATGTGGTTGTATCAGTAAAACCAGTTAAATTGCATGTGCAATTAGACATTGTTAGAAAGATGTTTGTAATGTTTTCCCATGTGTTTTGTGTCTTCTGTGTTCTAGGACTTTATTTTGAAGTGTATTTTCTGCTCCTTTTGTTTTACTGTTTCTCTTCTTGTGTTTAGTTCCTGTTTACATTTGTTTTCATAGCTGTGTTTTTTATTTCCATAGTACTCTTGTTAGTCTCCATAGTGATTAATTACCCACACCTGTTTCTTGTTACTCACATGACGTTTGCAGTTTGATACGCGCTCCAAACCCCTGATTCGAAACCAAAGATTTGTAAAGGTTTCAAAGCTTCATGAAGCAGTGTTTCGATAGCGCCCATCACTAGGTGTCACATGGCCCACTTTTATTCCTGGAAGCACTCAGCATGCATTGATGACCCCAGAAACAAATGCACATGAGAGATGGTGTGAACTCTTCAATGGATTCAGCCATATATTGCTCCCTACCTACTGTGCAAAAGACCACTTCTTTTGCCCTCTGAACATTTTTTTCCTCTCCCATTTCCCATTTATCTATCCATCAATCTGCTTAACTCTCTCTCCTGGAGTCCCAGACTCAGTGTGTGATCGGAGAGGGTTGCTTTCATAGAGTGCAGGTCACACTGTGAAATTCTCAGTTCGCCGTGCCTCGACGTTTGATGCCCGTCCTTTGTCCTCAGGCCTCGACCATCATCTTTATGACACTGATAAAATGTGTTGTGAACATAAAGGCTCTAAAGTGGTGGAGGTTAAATAATTTTGAAATAAGAGCTGGTTCGCTCTCTTTCTTCAGCTGCACAGTATTTTTTTCTTAAAATGCAAGAAACATGCCATCTATCTATTGAAGAGTCGTTCTCAAAGTATAGACACACGTGTTGTGACTTCACAGTAATGAAAAATGTTGGAAGAGGCCATTATTAAAGGCATAATTTTATAAAATGTTATTTAGCAATATGAAATGGATGGACTCTATTCATTTGCTTGTTTTTGTAAATTATTTGCATTTGCAAAGTGCCTGGAAAATCTCTTGTATCTGAATGTCCCTCTTCTATGACATTTGCCTTTTTTTATGTTTTGCTCATTATGTTTTCATGGGTTCAGCATTAATGCGAATGCCTAACAAAAAGGTAAACAAAATAATATTTAATAATATAATTTAAAAGCATGTTTGTCACTCTTTTGCACGTCATTGAAAAAAAGGTACTTTCAAAGTCAAGTTGTCCTTTATTATTAGTTATAATGTCAAGATTTGAATAAATGTCATCAGCTTTTAAGGAAGAATTTGAACTGAACTGAATTCAATGCTTTACTTTTAACTATTTCCCTGCCATTGAGATTTTCTGACAATCCCTGTTTTCACAGTTACTCAACATTCAAGTGTTCATAAAAAAAAAAAAAAAACAATTGAATCAAGCTAGAATATTTTTTAATCAGAGGCTTTGCTCTTTCTTTTGATGCATTGTATGTTCACATATTCATACAACAAAATATTTGAAAGTTTTGTGAAAATAATCAAAAATGCTGATGCTGGATGGAAACTGTTTTAGAAAACACTTGCGATAAAAGGATTAAGAATCACCTCGAAATGAAAACGTATGCTGATGCAGAGTGAATACTGTTTAAATCAGTCTAATGACTCCAGCAGAGTCTCATGATAATTGGTGAGCTTCATTCGATTTAGTTGAAATGGTGGTGAATTCATACGATCTCATTGGTATGTTTTGTATGCACTGGTCAGGTTTAAGGGTGGACCTTCATGGTTACGTTTCCCCTACAAATCATTCAATCGTACAAATCTCAAACTCAACATACTTACCAATTCTCATGAGCTCGAGTTGCACGACTTACTATCAGAATTGGACTGAGTGATTCTTGACTGCAAAAATTAAAAAAAATTAAATAATTTTAACAAACATTAACTCACCCTCATGTTGTTCTAAACAGTATATGGCTGTCATTCTTATATGCAATTGTTTATGGAAATAAACTAAGTGGGGTCCAAAACAACATTGTTCTTCATTGACATATGCCTTCGTTTTGTGTTGAATTAATTTTTTTTGCCAAACTATCCCTTTAACCTCTTTGGTTCTAAAATCAAAACCAGAATCATTTAATTTCTTTCTAACCTTTTCACTAATTCTTCAATGTCCTTTTTCTCTCTCTGTCCATCTGTGTGTCCCGGTCCACCACTGCCAGCTTGTCACTGGCCTTCATTCAGCTTGACTTTTCTTCCCCCTGTCCTTTCCATTCAACCAGAAGATATTTTCAAATCAATCCTCACTTGTGCATTTTCACATCGTACATTGCTGGGATCAAGGGACGGGAACAATATCGTGTGGTGGAACTTCACGAGCACTTAAAGTGAGTGTCATGTTGGAGAACGCAGTGGCATCTCTTCATTTTCACTAGAGTGTCCCACTTGAGATTTACGTCGGCTACTCCAGAAGCCTCGAGTCATCCAGCATTCAAGAGTCTGCCTCTCTCTTTATTTAGAAGGATTGATTATTGCTAAAGCCACATGTTTTGCTACTGGATTTGCACTGATGGTCTGCCACGGGAGATTGATTTAGCAGGTGCTGGATCTTTACTGCTCTGAACATCAGACACGCTTCGAGATGCACGCTCAGGATGAAGATTTGAAAAATGGGAATTGGCCTAATTTTCCTATGCCTTGGTTTGTGTTTCTCCAAACTTTTACAGTAGTTGTGATCCCGTAGCCGTAGGGTGTTTTTTTTTCCCCCGCCTTATGTAGACAGATCTACTGACAGATCCTCTTGCCTTTTCATGGAGAGCATGAACAGGAAATGTCAATAAAATTCCATCAAGGTTTACACGAAATGTTTATTTTATGGTATAACTTTGAATGGCACAAATTGCTTTGATGATGTTCCACGTTAGTGCATTCATGCATACATCAAAGTTTCCCAGGGTACTGCTTTTTCATTTATGAGTCTGATAATATAAAGAATGCTTCGGGCATGTTTGCCAGTGAAGGTGTCTAGTTTTCAAGGCCCCGGTTCGTCTTTTGAAGATTATAAACTTTTGGCAAATGTTCTGCAAGCGGACTGGATCACTCCAGGAGGTCAATATACACTGCTTTATCTGACAGAAAATCTCTCATGAACACCCACCGCTACAAACACCCGCTTGGTCGGGTTGCAAACTATAGATTGATTTCATTGAAATGATCACAGAGTCACAGAGTTGTTTTTCTCGATTTTATCTGTTGTTTGGTCAAGGGCTTTATTCATGACCTTTAAGAAAGATCTGACCTAAATCTTTTAATGCTTTGTCTAGATTATTGTGCTTTGGACTATATGCTGCTGTTTGAGTAATTTACAGTACAACTCAAAATGAGGTCTGGATATCCTTGATAACTTTTAAAAAAATATATATATATTTATTTAATGTTTTAAAGTATATTAAGATTCAGTTTCTACCAATTTCTTTCTTATAGCTGAATATATTGAGTGTGTTCTGTGTTTTTCTTGAATTTTCGACTGTTCCCTTTTTTGCAGTTGATATTTTCTCTTTTAGGATTTGATTCTTATTTACACAACAGATTATCAGAATGTTCTCAAAGTTATGAACAAACATTCTTCTAGTAACTTTAACAGAACCCCTGTTCGGAGTTAATGGTCTTTATACATCAGCACAAAAATGTTATTTACACATTGTCCATGAAACTTTTTAAATGAAATATTTGAAATGGACGTTCTTTTACCATTTTTTAAATGTTACTACATTATGTTTGCAGAATAAATGTTTCCTGAATGTTTAAAAAAATTGATGTTTTGAGCATTCCGAGAACATTCAGAAACAACGTTCTCATAACTTAATGAGAATGTTAGCAAAATGTTCTTAGAACATATTTTAGTCAAATTAAAGATGTCATTGCAGATATAAATTCACGCAGTGCCTCAACAGTCACACTTACTGAGTTTGATCTGTTGTATTTGATTACTGGTCTCTCTCTTCCTAGAGTTTCATTTGGGAGTATTCTGAATACATCCGATCTCTCTGTTGGCAAAGGCGGCACAAACGGCACATAATTCACCCGTCAAAATATACTAACCAGATCCAACCTCAACACAGAGGCACTTTCCATTTTGTTCCTCGATTATGTTCGCTTACCTCTCTCTTTCTCTTTATTCTGTTGCCTGGGTCTTTCTAGAATTTAATGCAAAATGAAAGGCCTGCTTGAAGGCCTGTATCAAGGAGATGGCACAAAAGATGTGTGTGAACAGAAAGAGCAAGAGCGGAAGAGTGGAAGAGCTCTGACTCTAATGGAAACCCAGTTGGGAGCTCAGTGTTTCATCTTTATACCAACTAAAATCTAAAACACTCCGTATATACAGCACTGTGATCGATGCAAGCTTTAGTTAACAAAGAATGCAGGCTGCAGATCTCTGTCTCTTTCGAACAAACCGCAGGTGTTACATTAATACTTGAGTTTCTGTTTACCTGGAAGTTTGAGCTTCCTGGTGTTTTGCACAATAACTCAGCCGGCTGTGCACAAACATTCGAACGCTTGATATTTGCTTTTGTGCCAAATGGTCAAGTTAAACTAAACACATTTATCTGAGAAGTTAGCTTTTTTTTTAAGTGTAAGAGAAAATTTATTATTTTGTGGATTTTGCAAGAGTTTGGTTTATGGAAAGATGGGACTTGTTGCTTGTTTGAGTTAATTCCTTTAATAACATCTCAAAAGTTATTAGAAATTAAAAAATGTAGCAAATTCAAATGTCTCTGTATTTATTTGTGCATTAAATTACAGATATACAGATCTGTTTATTTGTCTTACATTATTAACAGTAGAGCATGACGCCAAGGTCTTGTGTTTGAATGCATTAAGTCAAAGCAATGTAAGCTGCTTTGGATAAAAGCTTCTGCATAAATGTATTGTGAACTCATAAAACCATGTATAATATATTAGTGCACTTTGTTGCATGCAGTAGTGAATTGCAGAGTGCGTTTGTGAGAGTCTTTGATTCTTTTAACTCTATAAAACTAACAGTATCAGACTGAAACCCTTCCCCCTCCGCTCCCACAGTTTTAAGGAATCTGTGGCGAAATAGTTTATTTATGTGTAATGTTGGTAATATATGGTATAAGACTTGTTTTCAGAGAATATATACATATGTTTTGTAAGTTTAATATGCATTTACCCCACTAGAACATATTTATAAATCAACAAATATTTTCAAGGTTTTAAAGGGATGGCTGGCTTGCCCAAAAACATTAATGAAAATTAAAATTGTGATTACTTACTTTTATCTCCTTACAAACCTGTTTGATTTTCTTTATGCTTTGCAACACAAAAGAAGATATTTTTAACAATGATAGTCACCAAAAAATAAACAAACATTTTTTTTTTTAATGTTTGACAGAAGAAACAAGTAATTTATGTTTAATACCACATGAGGGTGAGACAATAAGGAAGTGAGTGAGTCTCTTTAAAACAAGCAAATGGGCTAAGAAAAAAATGGAAACAGAAAAATAAAAGACAAAATATAAATAAAAATATTTAACATGAAGGCACATCTCTCAACCTGCCCATGTTGGCATCATCCAAGCTTTTTCTGAGTAAAACGTAATGCTAAAATATGTTAGCGTCTGATTAGCTGCGCAGCCTTTGACGTCAGCATGATATTGGAATATTTTTCACTTCACTTTTAAAAGCCTATTTATTTTTCTGTCCTACATGATAATGTAGTTAGGTGTGTTTAGTTATCGGTACTTGCGTTGTGGTTTTCTCCCCTCGTGATCTTTCATTTTTGAGTTGCACCAGCTGAGAGCTGCTGATCTAGTGTCATTATACTTGCAGAGCTTTGATAAAGAGCAAACCAGTGAGTCTGTTATGGACCTTTCCCTGTGTTTGACTTAATTAGTCATTTAAAAAGTGATCTCTGAGGGGAGGTTGTTGTATAAAAGGGTTTGGAGTGTTTATTATAATGCACTGTGATTTAATCAGTGACATGGGTTTCTGATTGTGCTCAGATGCAACTTTTAAACTGTAACTTGTTGTTTTGAAACTGTAAATGCTGTTTGATATACAGTAGCAGTCGCTCTCGATGTCCTCCTCTCATCCGTCTCTTGTTATTTCTCCTTCTCGCTTCATTTGTCTCTCTCAGGGCTTGTTACCGTTGACCACTTCAGTGTCTCAGGTCACAGATCCTGCAAACTCCTGCATGACTTTGGCCTGATTTGCATGTGAACCGTATCTCAGCTAAAGATGCTGTTGTCATGCCAATCAAACATGCAGTTCATTCAGGATTTTCCTTCACATGTGTTAGAAAAGAATGAGAAAGCTTGGGAAAATGGTTGACATCATCAAAGATATGGTGTCTTTTCCATCACATTTACACATCCATTATTACAAGCTCATTAGCAGCAAATGAACGTTCAGAGGATCCAGATGACATGACGTGATACAGCGTGAACTGGACCGCTGAGATTATGGGTCATTTCAATTGGGGTTTTTGACTCTGCATGAATTCTAATCACATGAACCGCCCACTAAGACAGTCTGAAGAGACCAATCATTTGTTTCGTCTTTAGGTGAGTTTATATATAATAGATTATAACATTATTATACACCTTTGCTTTTTGGGGGGGGTTCAAAAGTCTCTTCTGCTCACCAAGGCTGCATTTATTTGATCACTAATACAATACAAACAGTAATATTGCTAAATATTTAGAATAGCCTTTTTCTATTTGAAAATATTTTACAATGAGATTTATTCCTGTGATGGCAAAGCTACGGACATGGTGATGGAAAAAAAAAATGAGATTGGAGGAAAAATAATATGTCAATGCTTTTACGTTCTCTCGCAAATGTTTTGCGTTTTCCCCCGAGCTGTTCTGTTCTTTGCGAGAGAACGCAAAAGCATTGACTTCTTATTTTTCCTCCCATCTCATATTTTTTTCCAGCACCATGTCTCTTTCGGGGCTCTGTACAAAGCTGGATTTTAGAAATCTTTTGTAATATAATACATGTCCACTGTCACTTTCGATCAATTTAATGCAGGAATAAAAGTATTAAGTAAAATCTTACTGACCCCAAACTGTTGGAACATAGTGTACAAATGTAGGGAAAATGTGTAGACTTTGGGGAAATTGAAGGTCCGTTAGTGAAGGGTTCATGCGAGGAAATTCTGATCGTTTATGGTCATGTGACCCAGTTACATTTTTCCAATTCATTTTAAAGCTAGAAGGCAAAAAAAAAAATCTAGTTGTTTGGTTTTGTTTTTGATATTTTGCACACATTTTCTATGTCATACATTTTATATGAAGTGGAAATAGGTTTCATAGGTAATAAATGAGTTCGATATGTCAGGTAATGTTGACTACTTGTAGTATCCAAACATGAGATGGCAGGTTTTAAAGTTGAGAGCAGAGAGGAAATACAAACACACACACACACACACACACACACACACACACACACACACACACACACACACACACACACACACACACACACACACACACACGCACACACACACACACACACACACACACACACACACACACACACACACACACACACACAAAATAATTTGTTTAAGCTGGTGCATCAGATGGTTGTGAGACTAGTGTGTTTCTTTGTGAATGTGTTTTGTCGGTAATGTATAGTGTTTGTTTCATAAAGGCATTTATGTTTTGTGATATGCACCTGCACAAGCGTTCCTCATTAGTAAACTGCTTTGGGTAAAAGCAATGAAATACATGAATGTAAATATGGTGTCGTTACGTGTTATGTTATACAAATCACAGAAGAATGCTTGAGAAGTTAGATAGTTAACAGCATGTTTGGGTAGAGATCTAACACACACTTGCTGTAAAAGCGTAGACAGCAGGCGTTTGGACTGGAGAAGTGCTGATGCCGATCGTACACTCGCTTTCCTTCGCTCAGGTTGCCAGATTGGACTTATTTGGACGAGCGTTTCGCTTTTATTAGAATGGAAAGATTTTATACGAAGCGAATCTTTGATGTCATGCCTGAGAAGTTAAGCAATGCCATGAACGTGTGTGTGTGTGTGTGTGTGTGTGTGTGCGTGTGTGTGTGTGTGTGTGTGTAAGGTGATGCTTCTCAGCTCAGTAGCTGCGTCTGATGAAAGTTTGGCATTTTCTTAGATGTGACTCATTTGCAATCTGCAGAGATAATGACGGGGAAGAAAACCAGGGATGTTTGATGGAAATATGAAAAAGTCTATTTCTTCAAACGACCAGAAAAGAATCCAGTTATATAACCGAAACTTATAGTTACGTGCGTCTTTGTTTTAAATGCTTACATTTGAACATTATAAAATCTTTTGTAATTAACTCAACATAATAGTGCTGGTAGTACATCTTTGAAATGCAATTGTATGTCCTGGCCGTTACTTTTATGACTGCAATTCAGTAACTCTCTACACATTAGACAATTAAATATAAGAGAGCGTTTCTTCATTTTTATTCAAAGGTCAGGAAGTCAGGCGCTGATAGAAATATCAAACGAAGTGGTTTTTGAAGGTTTCTCGTCTCCTCATCTCCAATCCCTGAGGTGCTCAAAGGGGATTTTGCTTCAGCTTTTGAATTTCAAGGCTTACACAACTGCAGTCAAGCAGTGCAGATTTGCCAGTGTGACCCAACGGCTCCCTTTGGCTTTAATGAAAGCATATGTCCTTGGGAAAAAGAATAATACTCCTAAATATGGAATATTCAAATGCACAACATTTCCCTTCACTGCCAGTCACAGATTTCTCTCATATGACATCTAAACATTTGCTCTGCTTTTGGATGGACTGTCTATCTATCCTTGGATTGTTCCTTTGCTAATGTGAACGGTTTTCCTATCAGTGTCATGATCTTGCACTATGGTTAAACGTGTATTGAGCTCATAACATACAATTATTCAAGGAACCACAGGAAAATGTGTCTCTATTAGTCAATAATATGCCCATGTAATGATAATTTGTGGAGTTTTGTAAATATATTTTTTTCAATAAGCCTAAATTGCGTGTTTTGCAGACATTGAGAATTATAACCAATCACAGACATATCAGGCATGCACATAAATGTAATGTCCAATCAAAGCATAACATCTGGTCCTTAATGAGTGATTTATAAGCAATCTGATCCACACATCTGCGTTTCCACTTCAGTCAGCGATGGCACGTGAAATTGAGATGCTGACGGGACATCAGCCGACCCAAAGAAAAATGAACCATTGGTAATTTGGAATTATTTTGGATTTGTAATATGTCGTGCCGCTCGCTTGCAGTGCAGTTGGTGTAACAGCCAATAAAGCGAGGTGTAAATGAGATATTTACTCTGCAGCAGAGACAGCTATGTGGATTTTAAGGGGAGGATTTGCAAGTCCAGAACTCAGTGAACTCGCGCTGAACTGCAGGGCTCAAACTGTGCAAACTTGCAGTGACAGCATCAGTGATTTTAATGGTTGCGAGCGCGCTAGTTTATTGTCGCGTTGCTCAGTTTCTGGGCGTAATTAGAATTGTGTTTTTCATGCTGCCCAGAGGGCCAATGTGAAGGGCACTGTTTAGATGCTGTCTTGATTTACTCATTGTTTAATTAGAGCTTTCAAACGATTAAAACTTTTAATCGGATTAATTACATGATATGGCAATTCATCAATCAAATTAATCACAAATATCAATATTTGCAGCTGAAACCCCTCTAATTAAAGATAATTCGACTGCATTATCGAGGTAGACGAGTAAATCTTTGAATATGCAATACAAATTCAGTGTGTTTATTTCCATATGTCTCCTGCTCTCACCAAGGCTGCATTTATATGATCAAAGTTACAGAAAAACAGTAATATTGTGAAATATTATTCTAGTTTAATATTCTATTCCAGTTTAATGTTGTCTAGGTGAATATATAGTAAAGTGTAATTTATTCCTGTGACTGTGATCAAAGCTGCATTTTCAGCATCATTACTCCAGTCTTCAGTGTCACATGATCCTCCAGAAATCAGTATAATATGATGATTTGCTGCTTAAGAAACATTTCTGATTATTATCAATGTTGAAAACAGTTGTGCTGCTTCATATTTCTGTGGAAACAGTGATACATTTTATTTTTCAGGATTCTTTGATGAATAGAAAATGACAGCATTTATTTGAAATAGAAAGCTTTTATAACCTCATTAATGTCTTTACTGTTCAATTTAATGTGTGCTTGATTAATAAAAGTATTAAAAAATAAAATATTGCTTACCCAAACTTTTAAAGGGAGTTTAAAACAATTATATTTTGGTCACATTTTAGGGTCCAATTCTCACTGTCAACTACATCTTTTGCCTCAAACTCCTAATTACCTCTTATTAGTTAGTAAGGTAGTTTTATAGCATTTAAGTTTAGGTATTGGGTTGTATTAAGAGATTTAGAATATGATCATGCAGAAAAAAGGCATTAATATGTGCTTTAAAAGTACTAATAAACAGCCAATATCCTAGTGATATGCATGCTAATACGTTAATAGTGAGGATTGAACCCTAAACTAAAGTGTTACCTTTATTTGTATGCTTACACTCTATTTAATTCTACTCCATCTAGATTTTTTTTTATTCCTAAAAATGTATTTGAGTCAGGAGAACATGATTAATTGCATTAAATTTGGAACACTTTATTTTTAATAAATAATTAATAACACTAAATTAACATGTTAAATTTACAGCCTTAATTTATATGCAAATTTTGTTATGTGAACACAAGAGTGATGACAGTATCAAGGGAAATAATTGACAATTGTGCAGCTTTTTTTTAACATTCTTTGTAATTACACCCAATTTTACCAGTTCAGAAATCCATGGCGCTTTACTCTCTGTTTTTGTTATTCAACTATAATGAATGGTAATTTGGTCTCTCCTGAACATGGTAACTCCACCATTAGCACCAAAACATGCCAATTACACAGAAAAAATACCACTCTGTAATTCGGGAGCACTTCGACTCGAGCATCTCGGTGTGAAGCCGAGGGAAGCCTGTCATTTATCGAGCACATTTGTCTCTCAAAAGCTGATGAATGAAGAACAATCAGCTTTTCTCAACACTGGGCTCCACTCAGTGTCTCTCCACTCATTCTCTGTTTTTGTCCTGAATGTAATCAATTACCCTTAGCTGTGTAAATATAAGAGAACGTGAAACACTCTCAGGTGCCTTGACAGTCATTTTGTCTTCATCTGTATTGGTGCTTTCTCTCTTTCCCACAGAAAGATTGGTGTATCAGAGCCAATGACTCCATGGCTGCTGTAACTCAGTAACTTGGTGTCATCGCACCCTGAAGAGAGGAGAAAATGGACGGGCAGAAAGACTTCAGAATGCTGGGTCAACTTCTCAGAAGGTCAGTCCAGTCCTGTTGTGATGCCATGCTGACAGTCAGTCTTATCTACAGGTCCGTTCCTGGATGTTTGTGCTTTACCCATGAGGGAGAGCAAGGGCAAATGTAGCCGCAGGCAGCAATTATGCGGATGAACCCCAGAACCAGTTTTGCTTGGTCATGCACTCCCTTTGGTGACAGGATGGATATTAGTTCAAGGACTAGAAGTAGATTTATGTCTTTGTAACTTCTGGCATCATGCATGGGATTATTAGAGCATTGTGGCAATGATACGTACAAAGATATGCACAGATAATGTTATGAGATAATGACTGGCATCCTGAATTACCTGTCAGGCTTTGTCACAGCAGTCTTATGGAGAAAGAGGACCCAGATGCAGAATGACCATTGAATTTTATTGACAACACAAGGCACAATAGGGATGGTTATAAGTGAGGATGATCCAAACAGTAGGACAAACAGATCTGCTTCGGGCAAGGCTATGCTGGAGAAGCACCAGATAATGACTGGAGATCAGGCAGTAGCTGGAGGAACCCGAGGCTGGAAACATTGAGCTCAACCGGACCGGTTTCAGTCTCACTGCCTGGTCTTGAAAGCAGGATCAGGATGGAGGACAGGAACACAACAAGAAAAAGCAAAACAGAAATAAAAGCTCAGACTCAGCACAGCGACTACAGAAAATAAATAAATTGAACTGAAAAATAGAAAATAATAAAAATTATAAACAAAAATACTAGGATTAAATAACTGAAGCTACAAATAGAGAAAAGGCCACATCAAAATATGAACCAAAAAATAAGGTTTGAAAATCCTAGAGCAAAAGACTGGAACTAGACTAAAGCAAATTCAAAAGAATAAAAAGCAAAAAACTAGAACTGGCAGGAAACATGGTCTACAAGATTAGCAGACCAGCAATAATCTCATCCACTACATACACATGCAACAAACCAGCAGAGACAAGAGGAAAGGAGCACAATATAAAGGATCAGGTGAGCACAATTAGTGAAACAAGGACCAGACAATATGCTTGTTTGAGATGCGCCTTGCCTCGCCTGAAATGTAGTCGAGAGTAGGCAGCTGCAGTGAGAGGAGGAGTGAAAAATGCTCAGGCAAGCCGGACAGTTCTCTCTTCTCGCAGTGGATCAGACACCTGCGAGATCAATGATGGATATCACGGGATTCACGCTCGTGCACAGTGTTGCTAATAAACTGGATGTAATTTAAGTTCTGTTGCTTTTATATGAAAATAAATATAATGAACAAGACACCCAAAGTACTTATTTAATTCCATTCCAAATAAGTGTTTATCAATCATTTTTTCTTTAATACAGACATAGGCTATGTGTTTTTTTGTTTTTATAATAAAATGACATTGCATAACCCATAGAGATCGCACTGTCCGAGAGTTTGGGAATATTCACACATAACATATACACATAAAACATGATATCCGAGTTTTAAAATCAAACATTTTAAAAGAGAACAATACATCACGGTTGTTTAAACCAATCAACATTAAGCTGTGTCGTCAGCAAGTCGTTTCCCATCATGCTTTTGATCAGCGCAGTCGGTGGAGAGCAACTGCGCGCGACTGCAGAATCCGACACGTGCACCTTGCGCTCGCGAGAGCTTTTTGACACACGTCAGCATGACATCAGAGCAAGGCGGACCGCACTCGGACACATTTCTAACCGGCATGAATTACGCGCTGATCACCGGTGATCGGTTCTGCGCAGATTTTGCTCATCTCAAACAAGCCTAATGACTAAACAAGGGGGCACGGTAAAGGGAAACAAGGGGGCGTGGTAAAGGGAAACAAGAGGGCGTGGTAAAGGGAAACAAGGGGGCGTGGTAAGGGGAAACAAGGGGGCTGGTAGGGGGAAACAAGGGGGCGTGGTAAGGGGAAACAAGGGGGCGTGGTAAGGGGAAACAAGGGGGCGTGGTAAGGGGAAACAAGGGGGCGTGGTAAGGGGAAACAAGGGGGCGTGGTAAGGGGAAACAAGGGGGCGTGGTAAGGGGAAACAAGGGGGCGTGGTAAGGGGAAACAAGGGGGCGTGGTAAGGGGAAACAAGGGGGCCTGGTAAGGGGAAACAAGGGGGCGTGGTAAGGGGAAACAAGGGGGTGTGGTAAGGGGAAACAAGGGGGCGTGGTAAGGGGAAACAAGGGGGCGTGGTAAGGGGAAACAAGGGGGCCTGGTAAGGGGAAACAAGGGGGCGTGGTAAGGGGAAACAAGGGGGCGTGGTAAGGGGAAACAAGGGGGCATGGTAAGGGGAAACAAGGGGGCCTGGTAAGGGGAAACAAGGGGGTGTGGTAAGGGGAAACAAGGGGGCGTGGTAAGGGGAAACAAGGGGGCGTGGTAAGGGGAAACAAGGGGGTGTGGTAAGGGGAAACAAGGGGGTGTGGTAAGGGGAAACAAGGGGGCGTGGTAAGGGGAAACAAGGGGGCCTGGTAAGGGGAAAAAAGAGGGCGTGGGCGTGGTAAAGGGAAACAAGGGGGCGTGGTAAGGGGAAACTAGGGGGCGTGGTAAGGGGAAACAAGAGGCGTGGGCGTGGTAAAGGGAAACAAGGGGGCGTGGTAAGGGGAAACAAGGGGGCGTGGTAAGGGGAAACAAGAGGGCGTGGGCGTGGTAAAGGGAAACAAGGGGGCGTGGTAAATGGAAACAAGGGGGCGTGGTAAGGGGAAACAAGGAGGCGTGGTAAAGGAACACAAAGGGGGCGTGGTAAAGGGAAACAAAGGGGCGTGGTAAAGGGACACAAAGGGGGTGTGGTAAGGTGAAACAAGGGGGCGTGGTAAAGGGAAACAAGGGGGCGGTACAAGAGGAGCACATGGCCAACACAAACAAACACAAAGCCATGTGCTCAAGCACAAGACAAACATAGAAACATTGAACAGAGACAAGACTGACGAGACTGTCAGGCCAGGATCCTGACATTACCGGGAAGGTAATACTTTACAATAAGGTTCCATTTGTTAAGGTTCCTTTTGTTAACATTAGTTAACATTCTTCCACCATTTATCAATCTTTGTAAATGTTAATTTAACATTTACTAATCCATGATCAACTCTTTCTCCGCCAGCATTTTTAAAAAGTTGCCGCAGCCACCGCCAGCATTTTTGATGGTTTTCAGAAACGTTTCATGGCCCCCTGAATATTTTGTTGTATGAATATCTGAACATGCAATATTTCAAAATAACAGACCCTCTGCTTTAAAAAAGCATGCATTATTTTATAATCAACACTTGAATGTGGGTAAGTTTCACAGAAAAATCTACATATTTTGCAAAAAACTGAGACTATCACGTTGTTGTCCAAGAATACATCTCGATCGGATTGAGAATGATGATCAAAACACAGATGAAGTAGATCGAGTCCATCAACACCCCCAAAGCTTCACAGTCCTGTAGCTCATCCTGGGTCGACATTTTATTCAGTAACATCAGGCAGTTTTGATTTATATGCCGTTTAATGTTGATGATCGCATTATTTTACAAATGCACGTCCTAACATAATCTATCGATTGTTTCTGCTTCTCTTTCACCTGTTAAATCAAAATGTTGTAAAGACGGAGCTCGCAAAACTGATATTCCTATTATTCTACACACAAACTTGTATTCAGGCTAAATTATTGCATCAAATACTGTAATGTGTTTCAGTTTAGAATTGCAGAAACCTTTGACTAGCGTGAACAACCGCAGGAATTAATAGTGAGTTGTTCCTCCGCAGAGTTTGCAGTAGATGATGGCTGTGGAGATTTGCTCCATTGAGGTCAGGCATGATGTTGGGTGTTGAGGTCTGGCTCACAGTCAGCACTACAATTCATCCTTAAGCTTCTCAGTGGGGTTTTATTCTGGTCTTTATGCAGGCCAGTCAAGTCCACACTAGACTCTATAAGCCATTTCGTTATGGCCTTGGGTTTGTGCACAGGAGCAGAAAAAGTCTCCATTCTACAAAAAAACTGGTTTGTAAGGAGTGTAACTGAAATAGCCAAAAATGTTAATTACAAAATGTCTACATACTTTTGGCCATGTAGTCAATTGTCCGATACAGCAGGAACAATGCTAAAAATTAACTTTAAGAAGGAAGACGGCACCGTTTTTTGAAATAGGGATTATTCACCGTCTCCCCTACATTTAGATGTGCATGCATTATCTTAGTTTGGCAGCGCCAACGCTAGCTTAGCTTAGCATAATGAATGGAATCCTTTGTTGCCAAATAGCATGTCGTGAGTAAAAGTGATCCAAGAAGAAAAAAACAACAAAAAAAAAAAATTACTTCTTGTGGCCTGCTTATTCACAACGAGTACAAATAGCAATGCAGATCAAGACTAGGCGATTTCCTTGGCAGAGATTGATTTGGGACTATATTGGGGTGAAGCACAGGTGAAGCACTGCTACTTGGGCGCATTGCTATTTGTACTCGTTGTGAATACGCAGGCCACAAGAAGTAATTAGTTTTTTGTGGTTTTTTTTTTTGGGGGGGGGGGGTGGGGGTGTTTTTTGGATCACTTTTACTCACGACATGCTATCTGGCAACAAAGAATTCCATTCATTATGCTCAGCTAAGCTAGCGTTGGCGCTGCCAAACTAATACAATGCATGCACGGAGACAAAAATGCGTTTGCCCACCTATCAAAATGTAGGGGAGACGGTGAATAAGCCCTATTTCAAAAAACGGTGGCATGTTCCTTTAAAAAGTGTGCAACCCAGAATCTCTCACACATCCGTAAGCGGTCACTCTTAATGGGAAGATGGAGTCTGAAATGTGCTGTCATTCTTGTACTGGTCTGGTTTTTATATCTGAGCAGACCTATTTTAATCTTGTTGGGAGTGGATGTTTTTAAGAGCACTAAATGGCCGTAGCACAGGGAAGCCCGTGACCCTTTGAGTCCCCAGCGGATCTGCGGTGGCCGAATCGATTCAGCGGTGACAGTGAGAGAATACGTGCCGACTGAATTTGGATTCCCTAGAGATCCTCCTTCACAAAGGGACACTGATCTTGAACCCTGGAAGTGAGATGATTCCTGCAAAGTGTAAATGTATCCGGACTTTTGTGTAGAAAAATGGCCCAGCTGAGAGGAAGTGGGAAGTTGCTGTTTGGAATTCAGCCTCATTTTCAGTATTTGCAAAGTGATCGTCTGATGAATCAGTAGAAATTTCATGTGTTTTTGCTGATGTGGAATAATGTGAGATAAGACTGACACCCCATCTAATTATCAATGGAAAATCGTGTGTGTGTGTGTGTGTGTGTGTGTGTGTGTGTGTGTGTGTGTGTGTGTGTGTGTGTGTGTGTGTGTGTGTGTGTGTGTTGTAAGCAAACCCCCATGCAGATGTTGTGCTGAATATTTTCAGTTCAATGTCCAATTGTATTTATGTTTTTACAACAGCTCATCATTTAGATAGCATCTGCATCTACTGATTAACATGTGTGATTCTGTTTAGACACATTCTCTATGTATTCTGAAAAATGCCTCAAATCATCTACACTATTAATGTTCCTTGAAAGAGATCATTGACTTTAGATAATAAACAAGTAAACTAGATTTGTAAATTAGCTATTTAAATAATTTTGTAGTTATTTAATTTTAATTTTAATTTAATTTAATTTTTTTAATATAATTTAGGCACATGGTGTTGAACACCAAAAATTCACAAGTTAATTTTGTGAGGTTTGGTCTGAAGATGTTTTAAGTTCACTACCATTCAAATTGTTTTAAGGTTTTTGAAATAAGTATCTTATGTTAGGCTGTATTATATGGACAAATGTAAAATATTACAGTTTAAAATAGCTGTTTACTATGTGAATATATAGTAAAATGTAATTTATTCCTGTGATTAAAGCTGAATTTTCAGCATCATTACTCCAGTCTTCAGTGTCACATGATCCTTCAGAAATCAGTATAATATGATGATTTGATGCTCAAGAAACATTTATGATTATTATCAATGTTGAAAACCAGTTGAGCTGCTTCATATTTCTGTGGAAACGGTGGTACTTTTTTCCAGAATGATTTAATGAATATAAAGATCCAAAGAACAGCATTTATTTGAAATATAAATCTTTTGTATCCTTATACTCCACTCTCTCTCTTTTGAACAATTTAATGCATCCTTGCTGAATAGAACTCTCTCTTGAATCCAACACTGAAGTGACTTAAAGGGATACTCCACTTTTTTTGGAAATAGGCTCATTTTACAACTCCCCCAGAGTTAAACTGTTGAGTTTTACTGTTTTTGAATCCATTCAGCCGATCTCCGGTTCTGGCGGTACCACTTTTAGCATAGCTTAGCTGCGTCATATCATTACGCCTGCTGCACTCATGGTACGGCAGTAAAGTTTCTTGATTATTACGCAGGAATGAGAGTATAGTTCCTAGCCATATCAGCCTAGAAAATCGCAACTTTACATTTTCCATCGGTCTTAGTGCACGATGTAACTACAGAAGAGTCAAGTTTTAAATAGGAAAAATATCGAAACTCTTTGGTCATTTTTTTTTTGAGAAATGCTAATGGTCTTGTCCACTTCAATGATGTATGCTAAGCTATGCTAAAAGTGGTACCGCCAGAACCGGAGATCGGCTGAATGGATTCAAAAACGGTAAAACTCAACAGTTTAACTCTGGTGGAGTTGTAAAATGAGCCTATTTCCAAAAAAAGTGGAGTATCCCTTTAAACTGCAATTCATCGACTGGCCACTAGAGACCGGCTTCAAAAGAGAGTCAATCCCATAAACACACATGTTAAAATTCCCAACTTTATAGCAGAAAAAAAAAAAACGTTTACATCCTGGTACAAAAAGTGGTTTTGGTCTATATAGCTAATTTTGCCCTTCATGACAACTGTGAACTTTATGTAAATATTTTTATAACTCATCTGTTTAAATTATATTAAGCCTTAATGTTCTGCATAATTAAGGGTGTGGCCACATGAATGACAGGGAGTGACGCGCGGCCAAGATGGCGACGGCCGGCTCCGCCCACTTCGGGCTTCAAAAATGCTCTTCAGAAACACTACAGAAACACTGTTTCTGTAAAACACTGTTTTCTGTCACGGACACTACGTCCATATGTTTTTACAGTCTTTGATTTTCACACACAAATGAACAGTCATCTTGAACCTCCCTGAGATATCTTGTAGGGTCAGTGTTCAGCTGCATTAGAGATCAGTGTTTGAGCTGTAAGGGCCGTTCTGGAAGAGACTCGAGGTGGCAGGAGGGTGTTTAAGCTTCGGTCAGTCGGGCAGATGGCGTTTGGCAGCTCAGTCTGTGGCTGGACGCCCTCATTGACTATCAGCAGTGGCTTCTGGGCTTCCAGAGGTGCCAGATGTGTGCAGGGGAGCGAGGACGGGAACAGGCTCGTCGAGCCACAGCGCTCATTAGGAATTGAACAAACAAAGATAAAGGCATTCGGATTGGATCCTAATGAAATCCCGTTGCTCTCTCATTGTGTTGGCCTGTGTATATGCGTTTGCATCTCCATCTCTTAGCAGCATGTCTCTGTTTCTCTCGTCATGTCTCTTTTACCTCTGCCAGTGGCAACAGACTCCATTTGCATTGGATTAATGCAACCTTCCCATCCACATCCCACTCTCTTGGTCTCTATCTCACCCTGTTTTGAAATTCATTTATGCATTTGCAAGGAAAGTTGGGGATCAAGCCAGGTGGGCAGCTGAGGAAGAAGCATAAGTCAATGAATTAGCTGTTAGTGTCTGGAAGAGCAAGATAGTCTCTGTGTGTCTTCAGGGCTTCTAGACTGAGACCATAATCATCCTTTCAATGCATGCAACAGCATGAGGACTGTACACCTAATGGCTGTAGTTTGGTACGTTGAGTGGTACAATTATGGTTTTGGTGATTAAAAACGAAGCACTTGCTTACAGAGTTTCCCTAGTCTTGCCTCAGTGGGACACGGAGCTCATAATGTGTTCATAAAATAGCTTCTTTTTTGTTATTGGTGTTGTTGTTTTTTATCCTCGGCTCTGCATACTGCATAATAAAAAAATATGCAAGCTTGGAATAGGGATTTCACATTGTTCGTGTTATGATGGATGCTTTCTCATTGGCAACAGTGAGTGCTTTGGTATTTTTCCATGAGGAAAAGACCCGTGAATAACAATAAAGGTTATTTTGCAGCTGTAGTCTGTTATATGTTCATCTAACAGTGTTTGGCGTGTCTTTATTGACTGAATTGAAAGTCGAGAGACTTGGAACAATTGCAGTCAACGCTTTGATCCATCCCAATAGCCATCCGTCAAAAAACATGGATGCAGATTCATTATAGACAGATCTCGGTTCTTCATTGTTCTCTGACCTTTATGTGCGTAATGAGACGGGATGCGTGGGTGTGCAGATTAATCCTCCTTCCGTATCGGAGGACTGTTTTATGTCCTACCACACATTTCCTTGATTCTTATTGCATGTTATTGGTCTGTGTCTCTCTGTCGAACACTAATGGACTGACACCATTGGATAATAGTCAGATCCATGTGTCCTCCCAGGTGCCATTAAAGACCATTGCAGCCTGGGGAATAATGGAAACACACTCTATTCTGGCTGTTAGGGAGTTTAAGAGTCCGGAAATCCAGTATTAGCAATTACTAAACCTCACAATGCAATGTTAATAGTGTTGGGCTTTACGTAATGCGATGTTGTTTTGAAAACGTCCACATGCATGAATGGGTTTGAATGATATAAAGGTGATGTGTTGAAATACTCTCTTCCATCTCGGTTTAATATGCATCGATATCAATAGCAGAGTGTTTGGAAAACCTGTTTGAAAACACTAATTTTAGTTCATTGCAGTTCTATTAGGTGATGTTTGTGGCGCATGCTGTAACTTTTCTTCCCTTCTAAAGTGATTTTACTAATGTTGTGTGTTTCTGTGGACCATGCACTTGTTTACCAATGTTTACTAATTAAATGATGATTAATGATCTTGAGCAGTTGGAGATGAGACTGTTGAGGCTTTCTTAAATTGACTGATTTGCTGTAACATGCATGTAGTCTTTCTCTATCCTGATCTTTTGTTTTAAATTCATCCAGTTAATTAGTTCTGTGAGCAGCGAGCTGTTCTTACACCCAGATGGTTTATTAACAGAGGTGAAGACTTTTTCCTTATCATTTATACTCTTTCACCCTCGCTTGTTCTCTGTTTTGCCCACTTATTTATTATTATTTATTTATTTATTTATGCATGCATGGATGCTTTAGTTATGCAAACTGATCTTGACAGCCAATGACCATAATGCATTTTTACTGTATGGAGAAAAAGTTATAAGAATTTTGAGCAAGTTGTTTGGAAGTCACATTCATAATCCACCTGAACAGTCCAAGTTTGAATATGTATGACACTTCTTTTTACAAATGTCTTTCATCTCCCTCACAGAAGTCATCTCAATATCTATTTTCAATCTAACTGATTATAAACACTATTATAGCTGTAGTACCTGTTGCTCAGAAACTATTGGGTTTGTGTGGCTGGTGGGGCCATACAGAACGTCCTGGTTGCGTATGCAACCCACCGTTCCCTGAAGGAGGGAAAGGAGGACGCAGTCGACGTCGACTGAATTGGGATCACGCCAGGGAGCCTATCATCTTCGAGTACTATTGAACGAGCCAATGTAATTGGCGTGCGTGATTCGCATCACTCACTCCGCCCCCGCGGCGCGGTTATAAATACGGAAGTGGATGCACGCACTAGTTGCTTTTCGCTGAGGAGCCGAGCGTAACCCGGAGTCAGCGGTGGTCCAGCGGTAGTGGCAAGGGGACTACATCCTCCGTTCCCTCCTTCAGGGAACGGTGGGTTGCATACGCAACCAGGACGTTCCCTTTCAGTCGATAACGTCGGACGTAGTCGACGTCGACTAAATTGGGATCAACCTTTGAAAGCGCCACTAACACTGCCACCTTCCAGTGCCTAAACAAAAGCCTCCTGATGCCCCCGCAAATTTAAGGCGGGGAAGGACAGGGCTTAGGCCAGGGTAGTCACTGCTGTTCCTACAGGACCACTGGGAAAGCGTTCCCCGTACATTGGAAGGAAGGGACGCTGCGGAAGCCACATCCAACCCAGAGGTAGGTAACGTGGAGAATACACATGAACTGGGCGAAAGCCGGGCAGCCTAACATATGGAATGTCACTGGGGTGGCTCCAGCCTAAGACGGGGGGAGACACACCGGACAGTGACAGCAGAGAGACTCTGCCGAGGGAAGACACGGGCTCGCCGCAGGGAGCCGTATCGTGGAAGAATACACATGTGGGGTCGCCATAGGGACCGCAACATATGGACCCAGCCTAACACAGGTTCCACACTGCTTACGAGTGGTAGGCCTAACACCAGACGTTCCGCACGTCCGACGTCGGAGGGCTATGGAGGAACTCAACAGGGTTAAATTTTAAAGGAACTCAACTGGAGTAGAAAGGAGCACGTATCCAGTCCATAGGAGGGGAATGGCGCAGCAAGCCGACACTTGAACCGGGCTCACGGTGAAACTGACTTCATGAGAAGGGAGCCCACGGGAAGCAGCGGTTCAACTAGGTGTCGTCCAGCCCCCAACTCTAGAATATGTTTAGCAAAGCTTCGTTAATGCCCAAGCGGAGCCCTTTACACTCATCAAAGAGGAGCTCAACACCTAAGTGGACATGTTGCATCTCGGATTTTTACCGAAATGAAGGCAAGCACTAAGTGCAACTTTGCATGGAAACAGCCTTCCCTCTCTGCTGAATTCCAACAGATATTTATAGAGCTGGTCTGAGGTCTATGGCTTGTGTTCTGTACGCGTCCAAATGAACGGACAGAGAAGCCAGGGCTGGATCTGCCTCCTCCAGGGCAGCGCTTGCAGGCTCACCACCTGCTCCTATTACGGGAGAGGTAGGAACCTTGGGCACAATCCGAGCCGGGGTCTCAGCTTGTGAGAGTTAGCCGGCCCAGACTCCAGGCACAGTACGTTGACCGAAAGCGAGCAAGTCCCTACCCTCTAGTAGAGACCACGCGAGCAGGAGAACTGATATAACAATTTTTAACTCACTGCCTGCAGTGGCTCAGGGGCGGTCTCTGCAGTGCAGTTGCACCAGGGGCAAGGCCTAAGAGGATAAAGAGGGACGCAAAGGACTTAAGACCTTGCTCCTCATGAACTTGACGATCAGGACGTGCTTCTGCACACTTCTGCCACACGATGAGCGTCGTTTAACACCGAGGCAACATCATTTTGAGGGTGAAGGAAAACAGCCTACTCCAACCCATCTTGCAGGAAAAGAGAGCACTGAAGTGATCGAAAGCTTTCAGGATCTCCTCTGGAGAGAAGACGCACTCAACGACTAGGTTCCACTTCTAAAGGCATAAGCACGCTACCCACTTCTAGGGGGTGCTCGCAGAAGTGATGGTAACTATCACATGTCCTGTGATAGCCACCTGAACCTCCGCGTTCAGAGTCAGACCGCCCGGAATCTCCGGGGGAAGAACGCGGGTGCCATCGTGCCCCGTCCCTGAATAGAGTTTTCAGGGGAAGTCAGGAAGGCTGTCGATGGGAACCCGGTCTAGTTGGGCCAATAAGGGGCAACTATGAAGACCTGTCCTCTCCTAACTTGGCACGTAGGTGCAAGCGACGGGCGCAAAAAGACAGGAGCTTTGCTCAACACGACATGTGAAGATCACTGAGCTTCAGGAGCATTTTCTGCTCAGCACTTGAGTGTGATAAGTTCACTGAGTTTCAGGAGCATTTCTGCTCAACAACTGAGTGTGATAAACTCACTGAGCTACAGGAGCATCTCTGCTCAACACTTGAGTGCGAAGAACTTCACTGAGCAACAGGAGCATTTCTGCTCAGCACTGCGTGTAATAAATTCACTGAGCTACAGGAGAATTTCTGCTCAACACCTGAGTGTGACGAACTCACTGAGCTACAGGAGCATTGCTGCTCAACACCTGAGTGCGATGAACTCCACTGAGTTTCAGGAGCATTTCTGCTCAACATGAAGTGTGACGAATTCACTGACTTGAGCAGGCGCAAGGCGATTCCTGAGTCGCAGTCGCTTCTCGAAGGCTCACTGGGGATTTAACGCATTTCTGCGGGCCCCTGGGCAAGCTGAGAGCCAGTGTTTGCCCAAGGGTAGTCCGCTCGGTTTACTCAAACACTGTCCGGAAGACGAAACCGGAAAGGCAACTAAGCGGCCCCGGAATGGTCATGACCCAGCTGGACCCAGGGGATGGAGTCTCCACTTGCCCTGGCTATAACTGTCGTGAGGCTCGATGGTGGCACGATTGAGTAGAGCGGGAAGAGTGGAACAAAGCGTCCTCAGAAGCTTCTGACTCCAAGGAGGAGGTGATGGGTGAGTTGCGACATGCAAGGGAAGCTTGCGCAACGGTCGCAATGTCTAGCAACTCGAGGCACGAATGCCCGTGTAGTCGAGGGTCGCCCAGGCCCTCATTAAAACACTCCCCTTGTACATGGCCCGTCTGTTGAAGAGGGTTTGGCAGCAGACCGGGATGAACTATAGTCACACAGGGTGAGCTGCTCTGCCACGGTCACCTCGGGACTCGATCATGAAGCTAGCGCTGAAGCGGTCACATATGGAGGAAGCCTATGGCTGCGACTACCATATACCCCAGGAGCCTCTGAAAGTTCTTTCAGTGGGACCCTTTCTCACTTCAAACACCAGCTGAACACCTTCTCATTGGAGAGACGTGTTAGACCGAATCCATCTCCAAAACTGAAAAAGAGATACTCAGCCCGTGGGCGAGATTACTCTCTTCCAGTTGACCTGAAGTCCCAACGGGCTCTGGAGCACTCGAAGGGAAGGACACTGTACTGATACATCACCCTTACACGCAACACACAGGATGGCCTGCGGTGCGGAAGGTAGAGATCTGAAGCACATGTCTTTCAGGTCAGAACTGCAGACCAATCTTGGGCCAAGATGGTCACGACCCACCACCTAGTAGCACGAAGAGCAAGTTTTACAACTGGTCTTCATACCGGCTGGAGGAGCGGCTATATCAAATCCCTCGCCAGCAGGATAAGATATGCCCGCACAAGTCAGGAGCACTGCTCAACACTCGGTGTGATGAATATCACTGGATTTTCAGGAGCACGTCTGCTCAACACCTAATGTGATGATTATCACTGACTTGAGCGGGGTAGCCGAGACTGAGGTGGGGCAGCAAAGTAGAGAGAGTGGTGTTAGTGTGCTGTGCAACACTTACCTGTCTCCACTAGCGGCAGGGGGCGCGTGAGAAGGCGGATGACCGGGTCTTCGAACGCACCAAGCTGCCTGCTGGCGACCAAGGGGGAGCTGAGAGGTGTAAGGCTATACAGGGTCACACCCGCCAGACTGGCCTCTTGGGACCCAGGAACAGATGAGATTGCTCTCTCTTTGGAGTGTGGGTACCGCTTGCTCCGCTTTTTTTTTTTTTTTGGGGAGCCAGCGGCGGAACAGACACACACACAAACAAAGACTCCACCCGGCCCTCACCCGGGGGGAGGGAGTGATCGCCAGCTCCAAGAGCACCTCATCCATCCCTGGGCGGCCCGCTCCGGAAAGCTTTTGCTGTCGCTTGCCACCTGGTTTGGCAGCGCCTGGAGCGGGCTGGGCGTCTCTACTGCGGCCGGCTCCATGCTGAGGCCTGTGGTGGAGGCTGCTGCGGAGGCCCAGCAGGAGCGGCGGCCGGAGAACACCCTCGGCGACGAGCAGGCGGAGGAGCTGCCACTGGCGGCGGGTGGAGGCAGCAGCTGGCCACCAGGGCAGGATGTGCCGGATGACCTCCATCTGCGCTTGAGCGGCAGAGAACTGTAGGCTGCAGTTCCCCGCCGCGTCGCCGACCAGACCAACCTGGGAACTTGGGGAGACCAGGAACCGAACCTTGTCCGCATCCGCCATACCAACCAGGCTGAGCCAACGATGGCGCTCCGGGACCACTAAGGTGGACATCGCCAGACCGACACACACGCTACGACGCTCGTGCCCTGGAGGGCGAGGTCGGATGCAGTGCGGTGCTCACCTATGAGCGCACAGTCTGGATTACCCTCGTGCATGGCATGCAAGAGGAAGCGGCTTGCCCTCAGGCTTTGTAGGCTCCGCCGTCGGAACGGACGAAAACTCACAGGCCTTAGGGGGGAGACGAGGATCCCCCCAAAAGGCAGCGGCCATCGGACACAGGTGCACCTGTGTCGACAGACCGCTCCAATGGAGGGACACCTCGCAACCCTTCACCGTTCCTCTATCAAGGGTAGTGAGGGGGAAAAGCTATTCAGGCGGTTTCTGGCAGAGAAAGATGCCGTTCACCACCTAAAAAGGTCTCCATGCATTTCGGGAAAGAAAGGCACTGGGGCGGCGAGCTGAGAACCAGCGCGGCCCGCCCCGAGAGACCAAACTCCAGATTCCAACCGAGACTGAACGGGACACGGTGGAGGTTCCACTCGAGCCCGGCAGCCTCGGCGGCCCATTTCAGCATAGCTTGACATTTCTGGATCTGGCTTGGCAACATTACACTCCCAGGGGGAGATAACACAGCCAAGTCATCATTTCCAGAGGCCAGCTCACCCTCCGATGCTGCTATCGACATCTTATCCTCAGGGGGAACCCCCATTGAAACAGCTGATCAGTCCATTACAGAGAGATCAGTCTGCTCAACAGGAATTCCATCGGCTGCGGTGTGATGGAGGAGTGAGGAGCCCACAGGGAATGGTTACCGGGCGAGACATCCATCACTATCCTCCGATCACCCATCCCACACGGCACCGGGTGTGGGGCATGGTAATGGGGACTCGCACTTCGCGGACGAAGGCGAGTCTCGATCTCAACACCGCGACAGTCATATTCCCGCAATGAGAACATGAACCGTCCACAAAAGCTGCCTCAGCATGCCGAACATATAAGCCCATATGCACACATATTTATATACATATAAACATATAGCCCAAACACCTGATGCAACAATTGTGACCGTCAGAGAGGAAAAGCGAACGATCGCATCCAGAAACGCACAGGTGGAATGACGTCTTGAAAAAGACGCAAACACACCCGTGTTGCTCTTTCAGAAAATAGGACCGTCACCAGTGCCGGAGCACACAGGGGAATGACCGCGGCAACACTGAACAGAAACTGAAACAGTGAAGCACTCACTTTTCCGCCCTCTAACCAGCCGTCAACACACACAAACACTTAGAAATTTGTTGCTGTTAAAACAGCAGTTGAGAGCTCAAAGCTCGCGATCACCGCTGCACTCGCGCTGTAGAACACCAGCACTGGGAGAGTCTTCCTGAAGAACACCGACACACTCGCTCGTTGTAAACAACAGCACTCTCAGAGACATCAAACGATTGGCTCCGAAGCGAAAGGCAACTAGTGCGTGCATCCACTTCCGTATTTATACCCGCGCCGCGGGGGCGGAGTGAGTGATGCGAATCACGCACGCCAATTACATTGGCTCGTTCAATAGTACTCGAAGATGATAGGCTCCCTGGCGTGATCCCAATTCAGTCGACGTCGACTACGTCCGACGTTATCGAGTGAAAGGGAACCCCTTAATGAATAACTTGCGTTACACATATTGCATTTGAATAAGAATATCATGCCCATATGTTTAGAAACGCTGCATCTTACGCTGGAGTAGACACGACTAAAGAGAGAGAGAGAGAGAGAGAGAGAGAGAGAGAGAGAGAAAGAGAGAGAGAGAGAGAGAGAGAGAGAGAGAGAGAGAGAGAGAGAGAGAGAGAGAGAGAGAGAGAGAGAGAGAGAGAGAGAGAGAAAGAGAGAGAGATGGATTGAGAGGGGGAAAAGAGAAGAGATTGCTCTCAGCTCCCAGACGTCTCAGCCATCTGGTACTCTCTGGTCCTGCTGGTGGATTCCACCTCATTATACATTCACACTCTCTGCCTTCTGATTGGCCGGTTCTGCAGGATTACATTGTGATGTCATGGAATCTTTTGACGAGAGTGGCTGAGCCTCGCCATGACAACATCCCTAAAAATCCCGGTTGACTGGATTGAGTAGGAGGACCCCTCGCTGTTCAGCGTCTGACAGTACAGTCTGACAGACATCTCACTTTAAAGATTGTGATTTGAGTTCTTTTGTGTTTCTGAACTGTCTGACACACATACTACATATTTATCTACCAACTCATCTAATACACTTTCTGAATGAAGGGTGCTTTGCTCTCAACTTGCCCACATGTACTCATCATGGTATACTATTTTTCCTCAATAATAACAGAAATTATGGAAATGCACTAATACACACACACATGGTATTTAATTTTAGTCTAGATAATGTGTCTGTATACATTTTACTATTTTTTATTTATTATTTTTATTTTATTTAGAGTAAGTTAATCTAAGTGAAAATTTGAAATCTTGCCTTGGCACGTAGCTAAAATAAAATAAGGTTACGTTTTGTATATCTTATTTTATTATGGTAAATGTTTATTTTATTTCAATTACATTTTTTTTTTCAACTGCTTACTCACAAAATTATTACTTGTCACACAATTTCAGAAACCTGACACTCAAACACCACACACCAAATGTGCAAAACCATACACTAATTCTAGGCTTTCGACTCAGTTTTCAATATCATAAAACAGTTTTTGCCAACCAAAATACACAATTCTCTATGTAACACACCAAAATCTAACAGAAAGTATCTTGATTTCCTTTTTCAAAAGCAGCCTATCAAAATACCACAGTAATTCATCAGTGCCTCACACTAACTCCTCACACACACACTCACACACACTCCTCACATGTGCAAACACTCATTGCTTTACTTAACACTTAGAATAGGCCTATAAATAGGCCAAAGGTCAAGTTATAGGTTTTTCGGACTGTGTAATACTATATTCACAACCACAAATGCTTACAGTGAAAAAATAAATAGTTTGGTTTCAATATTGCTTTCATGTTTACTGTCAATTTTTCAACATCTCTCTGCCAATTATTCTCAATCTTGTACAGGAATGTACATAGTAGCTCATGAAAGAAAAGCTTTAGGATTTGAATAACTGTGTGTATATGATATATCCAAAAATATAATATTAAGGCAAGGGTGTTTGCAACGTAAGACAAATATTTGCTTTTGAGATGTGTTTGTGATATTTTGAATGCAGTGCTTAATTTAGCATGAGATGCGAGGCATTTTGCATTTTGTGTGTGCAATTCTTGGATTTGAGTGTAAAGTTTAAAAACAAAAAGTGTGTAAGCCACTGAAAAAAAATATAACAAAAATGTTAGTTTTAGTTACAGTTACAGTTATAATATATAATAAAATATATATATAATAAAAAAAATATAATATTTTTAACATTTTTATATCTTTTATGTAATAGAACATCTTTTCTTTCGTTAAAAAAAAATATGTAAAATGTCATGAATTTGATAAACTCCTTTTGACATTTTTCACGCTATAACTTCTCTCCAGTACACTTCTTACTGCATGCATTTTGTTTTCTGGGCATGGTTCTGTTGTTAGATGAGAGAGCGAAGAAAGCGACAGCTTCTCAAAGAACGCTTTGTGTGTGTGAGTGTGTGTGTGTGAGAGAGAGAGAGAGAGAGTGGTTTTAAGCAACCTCGCCGTAATCATTCAGGTGTGGTGAGAGCCGAATGCACACAGCTGCAGTCTGTCAAGTCAACAGAGTTTCAGATCCTCCTCCTAATCTGAGCACTACCGCTGACTGTGTGCTATTCCACTTTTGTTTTGTTTTTTGCTTCTCCGACATGATTCCTGCCACACTGAAATGCGTGCATGTAGCGCTATAATGAATCCAATCAGCTGCTGACTCAGACAAACCAGGTAAAAGACAATGGAAAAATGTGCGTGTAGGTGTTAAGTATGTTTGGCACGGCACACACTCTGTTTTAAGTGCTGTAGTGGTTCAGAAGTGTCTGAAGTTTATTGGCTCTCAGAGGTGAGCCAGGGGACATCATGTTTACCCAACTGCATTATCCAACAACACTGAACTTAATGCAGAAAGCAGCTGGAGCTGATCCAGTTCTCCGGTCTCCATCCGACTCTGTTTCTTTATCTCTCCTGCCAGTGTGTCTCATGTATTTCTGAGGGCATCCATTTCTCTCCTCCCTGCCACTGCGAGGTGGTGTGTGCATGTGTATCTGTGTTAGACAGACAGAGCGAGTGTGTAACTCTTGGAGCTGGAGGGCCCATCTGTTTAAACACTGCAGAGAGCTAGTGAAAATCTCTCCCACAATCCTCTCTGCCTGGACGGACAGATGCTCTCATCCACAAAGCCCCATAGTCCTAATGCCTGAGGTTCTCCGGCTGCTTCGTACAGCTCATATTTCTTATGCTGAGAGTTCTGATGTTCAAACTCTCTGTGATCCTGTGTGACTTACAGTAAAGATCGACAGAAGTCTCTCGAGTCCTGAAGTCTATTGTTCAGCCGCCTCAAAATATCCCACTACATTCTTGCATGAAACGAGGTCACAGCGGCACCTGCCCTGAAGAGTCAAACACAAAATGTAACGGTCCAATGAAAAGTTTTAACAGTTTCGGACATTGTTAATATGAGCTGATGGAGAGAGTATTTTAATCTCATAACTTTATTGTGTTGATTTAAATGTAAGTGGGTCAGTTTGTCTTTCTTAGGGATGCACATATCGGTACCATACCTTTATTTTTCAGTCCTGTTCTCCATATACATACTATGTACTTGTTATAGTAATTGCAATAACTGGGTAATAACTAGGTACTAACCCTGAACCTACTTGGGATGCACCGATATAAAGGTTTTGCCCGATACCGACAATTCTTTATATTTGAAACCAGATAACCGATATATTGGCCGATAAATCTAGATCCAAATTTTTATATAATTTTTGAGAGCCTGATTACAAAAACAAAAGTCTCACCATTAAAAGCCATGTCCCAAGCACACAATTATAATGATGTTCTCATTATAATTTGATGTCGCCAATATGACAGACTTGTGCTGCACATGTTGCACTAAACAATCATATTTCAAGCAATTCAAACCATCATGTTGAACAGTGCACATCTGATGTGTCTCAGCTGAAGGAAATAATCCATAATTTATCGGCTTTAATATAAATTTTCTTATTGGGCGGATAACGATAACATTAAAAGTGAAAATTCAATTCAATTCAATTCAAATTTATTTGTATAGCGCTTTTCACAATACATATTGTTTCAAAGCAGCTTTACAGAAAGTGCATTTCAGAAATGTAAAAAAATACAGTTAGTTAATCATCATGTATTAATTTAGGGCATAACATATCGCCGGCGTTGAGTCGTCTCTTCACAGGCGTCGAGTCGTCTCATCGCAGGTGTTGGGGACTCTGAAGTCTCAGTGAGAGGCTGGATACAGACTGTAGCTGAAGAACGCTATTTACCTCGGGACTAGCGTCCCGAGATAACAGCAGAAAAGCAGATGGGAAATAATTAGCGTAGCTGCTGTTCATAATATTAATGCATTCGATCTGATTCAACAGTAGTATAAGAGGCAAGCATTATGTGAATGCTTGGCTGAAGAGATGCGTCTTTAATCTAGTTTTGAACTGGGAGAGCGAGTCTGAGCAACGAACAGTATCAGGAAGGCTATTCCAGAGTTTAGGAGCTAAATGCGAGAACGCCCTCCCTCCTTTAGTGGATCTGGATATCCTAGGAATGACCAGAAGCCTCGAATTTAGGGATCTTAAAGAACGCGATGGATTGTAGGGCGATAGAAGGTCCATTAAATTTACAGGAGATAGACCATTTAGGGCTTTATAGGTCAGTAATAGTACTTAGTAATTGATACGGAACTTAATAGGTAACCAGTGCAGAGATGATAAAATTGGTGTTATATGATCATATTTTCTTGACCTAGTAAGAACTCTAGCAGCTGCATTTTGCACTAACTGTAGCTTGTTTATTGAGGATGTAGGACAACCAGCTAATAAAGCGTTACAGTAATCTAGTCTTGAGGTCATGAATGCATGAACTAACTTTTCTGCATCAGAAACAGATAGCATGTTACGTAGCTTAGCAATATTTCTAAGGTGGAAAAAGGCTGTTCTTGTAACATATGAAATATGATTTTCGAAAGACAAGTTGCGGTCTAGTATAACACCCAGGTCTTTTACTGTAGTGGATAAAGTAACTGGACATCCTTCTAAATTAAAGTTGTATTGTACAAGGTTTTGTGGGTAGTTTTTTGGACCAATAAGTAATACCTCCGTTTTATCTGAATTTAATAGCAGGAAATTACACGTCATCCAGCATTTTATATCTTTAAGACACTCTGTCAATTTAGATAAGTTGGTGTTTTCATCTGGTCTTGATGAAATATATAATTGAGTGTCATCAGCATAACAGTGGAAATTAATTCCATGTTTTCTTATAATATTACCCAGTGGCAGCATATATATTGAGAATAGCAGAGGGCCTAACACCGATCCTTGCGGCACTCCATAGTCTACTGACGTTATCTTCGATTTTTCCCCATTTAAACAGACAAAATGGTAACGGTCTGATAAGTACGATCGAAACCAGCTTAATGCCTGTCCCTGAACACCAGTGTAGTTTTGTAGTCGATCCAAGAGTATTTTATGATCTATAGTGTCGAACGCAGCGCTAAGATTGAGTAGAACTAGTATTGAGATACAGCCTTGGTCAGAAGCTAAAAGTAAATCATTTGTAATTTTAACTAGCGCAGTTTCTGTGCTATGATGCGGTCTGAATCCTGACTGAAATTTTTCATAGATATCATTTTCTTGCAAGAAAGAGCACAATTGAGCGGACACAATTTTTTCTAGTATTTTAGATATAAATGGAAGATTTGAAATGGGTCTGTAATTTGCTAAGTTATTTTGATCTAATTGCGGTTTCTTAATAATAGGTTTTATTACTGCCAGCTTAAATATTTTTGGAACATGACCTAAAGATAAAGACGAGTTAATAATATTGAGAAGAGGCTCTTCCACTACAGGTAACACTTCTTTCAGTAGTTTAGTGGGTATTGGGTCTAATAAACATGTTGTTGGTTTCGCTGCAAAGATAAGTTTATTTAGCTCTTCCTGTCCTATAGTTGTAAAGCGGTGTAGTTGTTCTTGAGGGGCGATAATTGAGGCTGAATCATAAGACACCATAGAGGATTGTACATTTACAATTGTATTTCGGATGCTTTCTATTTTCTCATTGAAGTAATTCATAAAATCATTACAACTATACAGTAACGGAATATTTTGCTCTGGTGATGTCTGTTTATTTGTTAGTCTAGCCACGGTGTTAAATAAAAACCTTGGATTATTTTGGTTATTTTCTATTAGTTTGCGGAGATGCTCAGCCCTGGCTGCTTTTAGAGCCTTTTTATAAAGTGACATACTGTCTTTCCACGCGATTCTAAAGACCTCTAAATTAGTTTGTTTCCATTTACGCTCTATGTTACGAGTTTCTCTCTTGATAACATGTGTAGTACTATTGTACCATGGTGCTTTAGTTTTCTCTCTAACCTTTTTTAATCTAATTGGTGCAACAATATCTAATGTACTAGAGAAAATGGTGCTCAAACTGCTAGTCATTTCCTCTAGTTCATCTGTTTGTTTGGGTTCACTGAGCAGCTGAGATAGATCAGGTAAGCTATTTGTGAATCTATCTATAGTGGTTGGAACGATTGTTCTGCCTGGTCGATAACGTGGCGCAACATGGCAAATTTCAGCAGTACGTAATATGCACGTTACCATACAATGATCAGTGAGATCGTCACTTTGCGCTATAATATCTATATCGGTTGGATTGGTTCCATATGATATAATTAAATCTAGTGTATGATTTAGACGATGAGTGGGACCACTGACGTTTTGCTTGACCCCAAAGGAGTTTAATAAATCTGTAAACGCAGCCCCTAACGCATCATTTGTGTTATCTACGTGTGTGTTAAAATCTCCAACAATTATTGCTTTATCGGCATTGACCAATAAATCTGAGAGAAAGTCTGCAAACTCTTTTAGGAAATCAGCATAGGGCCCTGGAGGTCTATATACGGTCGCCAAGGCTAGAGATAATAGGGATTTCTTTCTTACATCTAAGAGCGTAACATTTAGCACAAGTACTTCGAACGAATTAAACCTGTGACCTGTTTTCTGAGTAACATTAAGGATATCTCTCTAGATTGTTGCAACACCGCCGCCACGACCGATCGGACGGGGCTCATGCTTATAACAGTATCCTGGTGGAGTAGACTCATTTAGACCGAAATAATCATTTGGTTTAAGCCAGGTTTCAGTAAGGCACAGAACATCGAAATTATTATCTGTGACCATTTCATTTACAATAACCGCCTTAGGTGTGAGCGATCTAATGTTTAGAAGACCTAGTTTTAGAAATTCTTTTTGTTCACTGAGATTTAGATTTTCTGGTTTAATTACAATAAGATTTTTCCTAGATCCTACACTAGATTTATTGTTTGGCCTCACTAGACGAGGAATAGACACAGTTTCTATATAATGTTCTACACTACTTGTATCAATTAAGTTGGGACAGCAGAGATTGTGATTTGGACTTTGACTTACTAGTCAGATGGTGTGTAACGTCTTGGAGATGTTGTCCGACAGCACAGCCGCTCCGATTCTGCTGGGGTGCAGGCCATCAGCACGGTAGAGCCTAGGTCGCTCCCAGAACAGATTCCAATTATTTACAAAGAGCAGTTTCTGTTCATTACACCATGATATTAACCATTCATTTAGAGCAAATAGTCTACTGAACCTTTCTTGTCCTAGTCGGTACGTGGGAAGCGGTCCAGACACGATGATCGTTGCCTCAGGCGCTGTGCTGCGTACCGTCTCGATCAGGCTCCTGTAGTCCTTCTTCAGAACCTCCGTCTGCCGCAGCCGGATGTCGTTCGTTCCCGCGTGCAGCACCACAGCTCCGACACGCTCGTCACCGTTCAGGATCTCGGGAACATGTGCAGCGACATCTAGAACACGAGCACCAGGAAAGCAGTGAGTGCGCACATTACCCTTACCTGAGGTAGCGCGGACATGACGGACGATGGAACTGCCGATGATCACGGCGTCGTCACGTTCCGACTCGCGAAGAGGGGAGAAGCGGTTCCGGGTGGAGATCTCGAAGACCGGGAGGGGTGGAGAGGTTCTTGGTCTGGTCCTGGCTCGTGTCTTCCGCTGAGGGATCACCCAGGGTCCATGGCTTTGTGTCGGTGCCGGAGTGAATGAAGCCAGAGATGATCGCGTCCTCCTGGGCAGAGAAACGCACGGAGTAGACGAAGTCGGAGTCAAAAAGTTACTAACCACTGACTTGTGAGCATCGGCGCGTGATGTTTCAAGCGCTGATCGCCGATCTCGCAGCTCGGCTTGCCTCTCTAGCAGACCACGGATCTGCTTCTCCACGGACTCCAGCTCCAACAGCACCGAATGCAGCTCGAATGTGTCCTCACCTGCACTCAGAGGTAGCGTTAGACACACATCCGATATATTCGCCATTATAACAGATGAACAGTAAATTAGAAGTGATACTACCAATATCACTACTAATTTAGGACTGAAATCCTGGATATAACCCTTATCCTTCCAGTGAAACGGGTGTAAAATCCGACGGTCGATTGGCACGAGGCCACGCGTGAAATGCTAGCGGGCTAAAAGGCTAGTAGCTGGGATTCGCAAAGTTGGATCTAAGTAGCGATATCAAAGCAATCCGATTGTTTTTTATAGGGAATAGTATCGAGGATAAGTTCACACGATATAAAAATAGAAAGTACTTGTTTATAAATGAGTGGTAAAGAAGAAAATCAAGGATTAATGAATCAATTCGACGGAGCTCCAAACACAAACAAACACCGCACGCGCATGCGTATAACATATATCGGCTGATACTGATAGGATAGCCGACATATCGTGCATCCCTAAACCTAACCTTAACCCAAGTAGTTACCTTATATTACCCAGTATTGTCTTAGGTAAGTACACTGTGAGTACACGTAAGAGCACGTACTGTAAAATTAAACCTAAATTTTAGGTATTTAGATGTTGATTTATTAGATAATGATGGAGGAATATGGTAGAAGTCTGTGCGGGATTGGTTTTTCATGATTATGTGCCACTCCCACCCACTTTTGCCAACAATATATTAGATTTTATCCAGCTCGCCCGAAGCATTCATGTTTTATCCCATTAAGGCCCGTTAAAGCCTGTAGGAAGAGGTCTACGCTGATTTTTCAGTCCCGGTCCAGTTATATTCTGTCTCGTTCTGGTGTCCATTAGGCAATTTTTTTACAATTTCCACACACACACAACACTTGAGATCTCCAGTTACAGACTTCTGCATATTGTTATTATTAGATAATTATATTTTGCGAAAGCCTATGTGCCGCGTGATTGCATACCTGTAGTATATGGTGATGGAAAAACAGATATGGGTTGAAATGTTTTTGTGTCCGCTTGCAAAACTTTTGCGTTTCCCTCAGAAATTGCATTTGCTTGCAAAAAAAAGTTTTGCATTTCCCAATGAACTTTGCATTTTTTTGCTAAACTTTTGCGTTCGCTTCCTAAACATTTGCATTCAACTGAAAAACTTTGTGGATGCAAAGTTTCTTGGAGGATCCCAACACTTTTATTCGCTTGCAAACGTTTTGCCAGTGAATGCAAAAGCATTGAAATGTATTTTTTCATGCTGTCCCTTATCATAATGATATAAGAGGGCTAATCTCTGAACTACATTTTTGAAAAGGGCTTTTACACTGACAAAGAGTCTGCCGGTTATTTATTTCCAAAGGAAGTTGCAATTTTCAGATCTGTACCAGAAATCAGCCAATCATAACACAGTGGCATGCAAACGTGTTTAACTCACATCTGCACCAATTTAACCACCAGTCCATTCATCTATAAACTAATTGAAAAGTGTCCTGTGATTTAGTCCTCACTCGCCCTGCCTAAAGACATCCAAAAACCAACAGGCTTTCTCAGCCACAAGATAACCCGTGACTATCTCATTAGCTGCTTAACAGGCCTCCACTCCTGTCATCATTCAGATAACATACCAAGAACAGTAGTCACCATGTTCATTCGCACCTTCCTTGGTTTCCTGTGCAGATTTGAATTTACACCTTTCTCCCAGATTGGATCCCTGGGCTCCTTGCTTTCCGCTGGGGTTCTGATCGGAAGAGCGATGTGGGTCATGACTCTGCTGTCTCAGTCGTGGTTAAAGCTCGGCTGAAGCTCCTGACACACTGAGTCTCCAACTGGGCTCAATTTAGGACAGATCCCTGAGTACTCATCTTCTGCTGAGGGCTTGGTACTGATCTCCTACTGAGGGACGAGCACTCCTCTACTGTTAAGTGTTGGAGCCGCTCTCCTGCTGTGGGTTCAAAGCTCATCTGCTGCTGAGTGTTTGAGGATAATGAATCAACCCACATTAGCTGTGTTTACACTCATGGAAGAGCCTCTTTCCATGGATTTGCAATCTGGGGTCCCATGTCTTTTGTTCACCTTTTTTGTGGCTGTTTCATACCCTATTTGTTGACAGGGCATTACATAATTCAGTACCAAAAGACTGCACACACTTAAAAATAAAAGTGCAAAAAGGCCGTTTTCGCAGTGATACCATAGAGGAACCATTTTGAGATCCTCGAACCTTTAAAATAATCACTTTTTTCTTAGTGTTAAAAATCTAAATATAATGCTACAATAAACACTTTTCACAATTAGTTAACCTTGAGAGCTGTAATAGTAAAAATGTGCTAAAAGTTTTCAAGAGTGTTCCACATGTAATACTTATTTCATATGCAAAGATGTCAGCCAATCACAGAAGTGAACATTACACTGAAGTCTCACAGCCAATCACAGCAGTGGGCATTTACAATGAAGTCTCCCAGCCAATCACAGCAGTGGGCGTTTACACTGAAGTCTCACAGCAGTGGGCGTTTACACTGAAGTCTCACAGCCAATCACAGCAGTGGGCATGTACACTGAAGTCTCACAGCCAATCACAGCAGTGGGTGTTTACACTGAAGTCTCACAGCCAATCACAGGAGTGGGCGTTTACAGTGAAGTCTCACAGCCAATCACAGCAGTGGGCGTTTACAATGAAGTCTCACAGCCAATCACAGCAGTGGGCATTTACACTGAAGTCTCACAGCCAATCACAGCAGTGGGCGTTTACACTGAAGTCTCACAGCCAATCACAGCAGTGGGCGTTTACACTGAAGTCTCACACAGACACGCCCCTTCAAATAGAGCATTCAAATCAGAGGTAGAGCATTCAAATCAGAGGCTAAAACCAAGGTAGGAAAAATGCCTTTTATTTCTAAACTATGACCATTTTTGATGTAAAATCATACTAACATTATAAATGCACCACAGGAAACATTATAAAACAATGCAGTTCATGACCCCTTTAAAATGTGCATAATAGCGTATGCGCTCAATTGGGGCGTATCATTTATCAGAAACTTCTCAACAAGAAAACATGCTGATAAACTGTGATAGAAACACATCCGAAAGCAATATAACATGACAGCGTTATTGCATTTTACACAATAAATGTATCATGTAGAAAAAAGAGTAACAGTTACTGATACTTTGCACCAGTTTCCCAGGAAGTGAAGATTTTGTTGTCTTGAACATAAAATGCTTTATTCGCGCTTTTTTTGCAATATAATATATTTTCACACAACTTTGGATAGAAGCATATTTAATTTCCAAACAGAATGTTATTCCATTATATTATCCTTATATTGCAATCACAAGCTGTATTTACTGCCTTATTAATGCGTTGGTAGATAGCATAATTTTATCTGAAAGCATTACTTCTATAGCTTACAGATGTGTATTATTGTTATATGACATTATTTTATTGTTTTCTCCAACACCTCACCACAGTTGGAGCTCACTGCAGCTCAAAGAGATTGCAGGAAATGTCATGATTTAGTGCAGGATTCCCTGTTCATTAAGGCCACATTGTATCAT
>JAPDVR010000005.1:54620503-54673003 GCA_026230005.1 Gila orcuttii | reverse complement strand
GCAAGTTCACCAAGCAAATACCAAGAAATAGGTTGCAGCAGTTTGTCTTACTTTCAAAATCCGTGATGGGACTGACTGCATGCGCGTCAGCGACTGTTTATTGTACAAAATCGCTGTCAATCAAAAGGGGATGCAGTCCTCCAATCATCACGCGGAAGCCCGGAGTCCAGGCCAGCCCACTCCTCTATTCACCCCACATAGAAATATATACACTAGATTTCGCCTTGGCTACGGCAGTTCATTGGAACGAATGCGTCAATAGAGCCGCCATCATGGAACAGGGAAGCCCCTCCTCTTTAATGCATCAGCGTCAATGTAGGAAAAGGTCTAACGGAAATTATATCACCTTAAATCGTAATGAATGCGATTTTCTAGTTTTTTTTTGGTTCGTTCCAACAGTCAGACATGTATTCATCATTGAGTCCAGAGAAATGTTTTTTTTTTTTTTTTTAAATTTCACATTCTTGTGAAATGTAATATCTTGCTGCCTGGTTTTTAAATTTAATTCGTGTGAACATCCATATGCAGCACAAAAGTCCGGCATCATCCATGAATTCGAAGTACAATCGGAGATAGCAGCGTTACGTACTTCCCATGACAAGACCCCTTTTCCAAGATGGCGGCGGTTTTGACGCATGCTTAGAACCCCAAGGCGACATCTAGTGTATATATCTATGCTTTACCCCAGAGAAGCTGAGCGTCCGTGGGCGGGACATAATCACAGCATTTATCCAATGACCGCCCAGTTTCGAAGCACTGAAAAAAACTGTTCAAAGCAACGCCACTGAAGTCAATGGACGCTCGGCTTCAACAGGGAAATGCAGTGACGCTCCGGGAATGAATGAGAAGGAAATCAAGTCAGCCGACCTGATATATGAAGCTGATTCTGAACCAACTCGTCTTCGAGATGAACGTGTTGTGACGCATTTTTAGTCAAAACAATGTTAACACAATAGTACATATTTGACCTTTAATTTTTTGACATTATAGGGGAAGCCGAGCTTCCCTTGCAGTCTTAAAGAAATCCCCACTGATATACTATATATATATATATCAGTGTTATTTTAGTGTCATTGAGATACTTTTGTAGTTTTTTATTAATTATTTTTAGATTGTCCATTTATTTTTTTTAGTGCGTTTTTGTCTTTTTTAAAATTGGTTATTTTAAATATATCTGTATAGTATATTTTTATTTTAGTTTTAGTTATTTTAGTAAAGTTAAACTAAAATGAGAATTGTCACTTTGGCATCTAGCTGGAAAAAAAAATCTGTAGATTTTTTTTTTTTATATATTTAATTTTATTTCAGTTAAGTTTACTAAGTAACTAAAATGTTCTATGGTTTTAGTTAACTATAAAAGCCCTGACATATATTTTAATTTCATTAATCTCATGCTTGCTTACTAATGAAATATGATTATAATCAAATTGGTGAATGTAGATAATGTCAAGACATACAGTATTTCACACGTTAATCTGAAATAACTCTTTTCCGGGATGTATGTTTGTTTGTTTGTAAACCACAATTTTATCTACAATAAATTGCTTGTTAAATGAACTTAAAGAAATTGATACCACCAAATGTCAAAGATATCTGAACGGGGTTTGTGTTTATATTTAATAGCGCAGTGAATCCAGGATCAGTATCCTGTGTATTTACTGATGTATTTAGCCGTCTCCCCGCCGCTGTGTTCATCCAACTTTAAGAGGAAATGCATCCACATGATGTATAACCTGCCAAGAGCGAGCACATCCCTGCCAATTTATCTTTAACCAAACACCTCGCCTGACGCGGAGAGTTTGACACCGCTACCGGCTCTATTGACCACGGATCTTGTCGAAGGAAAAAAGAGAAAATGAAAACAAGATTGATGCTCAAAATGGCTTTTTGAAGTGACTGGTGACAATTGTGTGTTGTCATTTTGTTCTGCCGTCTCCGTCTGCTTCAAAGGGAGTAAACATCATCAGCTCGGGAAAAGAGCTATTGAATTAAAGAGCATGGCGGGCTGTGTTTTAAGGAGTGGGGAATGATCCTGCTTAGTCTCCATTAGACGACTGTCATCAGAGAGAGGGCTGAAAGAAAAAGAGTGAAAGTAGTCATTACACCAAGTCTATTAGGAGGTAATGATGACTTCACTCAACACCATAGTTTCTGGGATTGAAGACGTGCCACGCTAGGTGGAGAGACATCACCATGTTTTTTCCCAACACCTTTCGGACTTTCTTATCCGATGTCCATCAGAGTGGTGTGATGAATTCAGTCCAATAAAGGGTTATGTGGCGAGTGTTTTATACTGGTCCTGACAGCAGCAGGCCATCAAACGAAAGGGAGGTGTGTTTTTATAGCAGTGCTAGTGCTTGGCAGAATATAAGGCTCATTTATGAGAAGGGAGTCCCTGTGGTTCAGAGGAATTGGCTAAACATAGTCACGTTTTCATCGCAATTTGAAGGTCTGTCACAACAACTCTCTGAGTGTTTGGGATGAGAATGGGTATGCTAATGTTGATATACGCTGCTGCTTTTATTGCTGCTACAGAGCAAGTACGGGACTTGCTACTGCCAAAACACACACCACACGCTGATGTGAGCAAGTAAGACATTCTGCTGCTGTACAATATAGCGTACATGAATTACTAATTGCAGATCTATACAGGTGGAGCTGGGGAAGGAGGAGGGTTTCTGAAAGCACGCTGCACTGCTACAGCAAATGCTGACAGAGTATATGAAGATTGAGCAGCGAGCTCATTGGCTACTGATAGGAACCAATCAGCTGAGCTCTATAGATAATGACGTGATTACAAGCAGGTGGAGTTAAGGATCAATCAGATTTCGCCATCTAGAGATCCATGGCAGAATTATTTATCATTTGTGACCAAACGGAATTTTGATTTCAGCCTGCATAATCAGTGATGACCCGGCTAGACATCTTCACCCTTTATTCAACTATTATTAAAAACCTGTTAAAGATTTGTAAGCATATTGTGTATTTGTCAATTGTTTAATTTGCGATAACATGCCAAATATACATATGCATATAGTGACCAAAGGTGATTTTAGGATTGTTTAGGAATATGTATTTGACAGTACAGACATAATTTAACACTGATGAAAACAAGGATGCATGTGTAAAAACATGCACTCTGTTCAATAAGCAATTGTAGGTCACATTTTTACTGATTTTAACAGATGTGTTTGCATTGTCTTTTTATCCATTTGTTTATTCATTGGTATTATTAGTTAACCACTGGGTATTTTTCATAATGCCATAGATTCAGCTGAACATCTACACAACAGTACAACTATCAAGTTTTGAGTTATGTTCATGTTTGAGTTTCTCAGTTAATCTTCTAATCTGTTTTTCACTTCTGTTCTCCTTCATTCTCTCCTGTTTGTTTCTATGGTTACTGATTGTGTTAGTTGAGTTCAGGTTTGTCTTGTTAATCAGTCTCATTAGTTCCTCTTGTTTACATGTGTATTTAAGCCTGAGTTTAGTCTTGTCTAGTTATCTGTAGTTGGTTATTCTGCTCCTTGTAGAATTCTGAGTATCTTGAGTATTTCTTATAGTTTGAGTTTGTGATTAATAAAAACTGCTACATATAGATCCTGTTTCTTCTCTGCTGCAACCAGGATCCATGACAACAACCCATTGACCAGACTTTACATCAAACCTTCACAGCCTTAATTTCATTTGCATGCATTTTAACCCTCTGGGGACGGATTGGGCGGTACCGCCCAAAATGGCATATTATTACAAATGTGTAATTATCTTAAAAATTATTAATGATAGAGAGGTGCGGCCTTTTTTGCCGCCTTCGTCAGATTCCGCTGAAAACAGTGGTAACTAACCCGGCTTGTATATATACACACTTCCTTGTTGCGCAATACCACTACATAAAAGGCCAATGAAATCGATGTTGTTTGGCAGATTCCACGAGCAAGGTTACCATGACGTATTTTAGCAAATCAGAGGACTTTGTAGCCTTGCAAGGGGTGGTACTATATAGTAAGGGATATGACGCAAACAGCGTCGAGTGGAGAGAAGGAGACAGAGAGTGAACGGAGGCTTACGGAGCGGTTTATTACAGAGCACAGAGATTTATATGAGAGAGAGAGACAGAGCTATTATAATATATATACATACAATTATAGCATTATTTATTGTTTTAGCACTTTTATGATGGTTTACGATTTACGGTGGAACAAGCTCTGGAACAATTACTGGAGAGTGACGAGGAGAAAGCATTGCTTAGAAAATTCTAAGCATCCCTAAGAAAAACGCCTGGGACTATTTGTAAATAAAGTTACATTTTTCATTGTTCTTTACACATTTTATTTAACAATTACACATGTCTGTCAAGCAAAGTCTTTGACAACTATATATTTTTGGTTCAAAAACTGTTCACTATTGTTGTGTGATGTGTGATTTTCAGAAATAAATGACAAAAATCTAATTTCCGTTTTTGAAATTCTCTAGTTTATTGTACATTTTTCACTCATACTTCCTTTATAAACACAGTACATGCATGCTTATGTTAGTTTAGGGTCTTCTGAATCCATAGATACCAAACACATAGTGTTCCATCTCTATTACATGGTTTATAACCCCAAATGTAAAAATAGAGAAAACGGACCAAAAAGGGCTTAGTCCCCAGAGGGTTAAAGCATTTCATGTTCCAATACAGGATGTGGACATCCCTTTCTAATTAACAGATTGGGCTAAATCAGCTACACACTTTACGAGCATGTGCATAAAATCAAAGATACTGCTATGAAATCAAAGGCAATCAAAAATTTTTTTTTTTTTTTTTGTAGAATGGCAAACATAATTTTGTAGAACCTTTTCTGTTTCAGTGTGATAATGCCTCCTGTGCACAAAGCGAAGTCCATGAAGAAATGGTTTAGTGAATCGTGTGTGGACAAAGCCCACTAAACACCTTTGAGATGAAGTGGAACGCTAACTGTGAGTCATTGTGCCTAAATGGGAGTAAATCTCTGCCACAGCTTGAACAACATTCCAGCATCAAGTGGAAAACCTTCCCAGAAGAACAGAAACTGTTATAACTGAATAACACAACCAACTCTATATTGCCCATGGTTTTGAAATTATAGTTATTCAAGAAGCACATACAGGTGTAGTGTTCAAGCGTCCACATACTTTTCATCATATAGTGTTTTGCAAGCTTTGGAAACTTGTGAACTATCCTCTATGCAAATCACATGCAACATTTGAATATGATATAAAAAAGCAATTCTATTTATAATTGATGAGCATGTCAGACATGATTACTCAAAGATGATTGAAGACGTTTTACAAGGATTAAATTGAACAATCGCAACAATTCATCACGCCATGTTGAATAATAGTTAACATTACAAATGAGCATGAAATGGGAAATTCATTGGGAGAGGACTGAAGCCTCCCTCCCTCCTGTGATCCGAGACTCATCAAGCATTCTGCATACCTTGATCTTTTAATTAGTTAAAATCAGATCCATCTTTTTGGAAGAGGGTTTGAAATTAAGATTTAGGAGGACATTAGATTAATTGTAGAGAGCAGGTGGGAAAGCAGCTCAATGGGAGAGAGACAGTGGGAGAGAGAGAGAGACAGAGATGGGGTGATATCTGTCAGCTCTTAAACTGATAGGAGGAAGGTTTCAGGCTGGCGGATGGTTGAAGATCCCAGTCCTTCTGCGTGCCACTCCCTGAAGAACTGTAGCCGGGACGTGATCCAGTCCTGGCCATCTGTTCCCGCTGCACTGTGCCAAAGAGCCAACACAACCTAACCCACTTCATCTCACTGGATGCGAAATAAACAAGCGTGTGCGGATGAGTATATTTGCAGAGCTGCTTCTATATTTGCTTGCATGTGTGCATGTTGTGTAAGGAGACCTGCCCATCTATCTGACTGCTGTTATTTTATCGCAGTGTTTTGTGATTGAATATGCATTTTTGCGTGCGTGTGTGTGTGTGTGTGTGTGTGAGGGTGTTAGGGCAGGGAGCGAACGTCTGCTAACCAGAACAGTCAGGCTAGAGAGAAACCTTCTGGCTGTCTTTCCATGTCGCCAGGCACATCAAAAACAACAACACCAATGAACAGCAAGAAAGGAAAGGAAAGGAAAGGAAAGGAAAGGAAAGGAAAGGAAAGGAAAGGAAAGGAAAGGAAAGGAAATCAAAAAATGGGGGAAGGAAATTAAATGAAAGCAAAGTAAAAAAATGGAGAAAGTAAAGGAAATGAAAAGAAAAGAAAATGTGGGAAAGGAAAGGAAAGGAAAGGAAAGCAAATAAAAGGAAAAAGTGGGAAATGAAAGGAAAGCAAAGCAAAAATTGGGGAAAGGAAATGAAATCAATGGAATGGAATGGGAAAGGAAAGGAATGGATAAAGTGGGAAAGGAAAGAAAATGAAAGGAAAAAGTGAGAAAGGACAGGAAAGGAAATGAAACAGTGGGAAAGAAAAGAAAAGTAAAGAAACATGAAAGGAAAGGAAAGGTTGAAAAGGAAAAATGGGAAAGTAAATGAAATGAAAGTAAAGGAAAAAGTGGAAAAGGAAAGGAAAAAGTGGGAAAGGAAAGGAACATGATGAAAGGAAAGGAAAGAAACTGAAAGGAACATGAGGAAAGGAAAGGAAAGGAAATGTAAGGAAAGGAAAGGAAATGAAAAGGAAATGAAAGGAAATGAACATGAGGAAAGGAAATAAATGGAAAGGTACATGAAGAAAGGAAAAAAACAGAAAGAAACATGAGGAAAGGAAAGAAATGGAAAGGTACATGAGGAAAGGAAAGAAACAGAAAGAAACATGAGGAAAGGAAAGAAACAGAAAGAAACATGAGGAAAGGAAAGGAAAGGAAAGGAAAGGAAAGGAAAGGAAAGGAAAGGAGTATGTTGAACAGTACTTTAATTGAGAACTGGACAGGACAGGAAAGAGACAAAGGAAAGACAATCAAATGGAAGGAAATGGCCAGGTCAGGACAGGACAGGAAATGGAAAGGAAAGAAAAGGAAATGAATGAGACTGCATAATACAGGAAAATAAAGGTGCTGGTCAGAAAAAGAAATAAATAAAACTGTATAGAGAAGAAGAATGAAATTGAAAAGAAACTGGACAGGAGATATATAAAACAATAAATAGACCGGACTGGAAAGATTGAAAAGTACAGGAAAGTGACAAAGAACAGGAGAGACAACAAGAAAATCTGGATCCCTGTGCTTGAGGACAGCATGTGGGATATGTTGTATATATAGTGGGATAACCAACTATAAAATGACACATGAACAGAGAAGAGGAAAGATTGATGGCGAGTACAGAAACATGAAAACAGAGACTCAGAGAAGGGAACGGATAAGTGGCCGATGTGTTGTGAGAACAAAGGAAGAGATCCGAGGATGAAGTGGAGTGTAGAGAGGGAAAGCAATCACACTTTCCCGGAGTGAGGGACCATGATTCAGCAAGTCTGCAGATGGCAGAAGACCTCCACACGGATCTCGCTCAATCTCAGATTGATTTCTACTCTTTGATGCTCACAGGCCCGTGGCCTAGTCAGATCCTAATTAAGATTCACCAGCAGGGAACGGGAGAAAAGAAGAAGAAGAAATACACGCTGGGTGGAGTGGGAGGTAATCACACCAGATCTCTACAGCGAGATGCTCATCCCAGACGATTGAACAGAGACGACAAGAAACAAACATCAATACATGGGCAAACTGCTGTCTGTGACCTGGATGAGGTCGCCATTTTAGGAGAATCGCCTGTCATTTCCAATCGAGCGCTGTGATTTTCACCTCAACATCCAGAGGGAAGTGGCACTGCAGATTTCTCTCAAAGCCATCAGACGCAGATGAAAAGAGAGTCGCAGGCAGAAGCGTGAGCACAGATGAATCGTGGCATGGAAATCGCTCCTGCAATTTGGCTGGTCAGAACGGAAACGATAAACTGAAGAGCACACAATCTCACAGGCTCTTCTCTCGCTGACAGGAGGATATATTCATTCTGCTTTAACAGAACTGATGGGCTAGGGGAAAGGCGTTGTCTGTTTAAAAAACCCTCTGGACAAACCTCTCTACACAAATACACACACTCGCATACTACCATGCTACTAATGTTGCTATAGTAAATAGCATGTGCACTTAGTATGTGAATTTTCTGTATGCACAGAATGACATATTACATTTATCAAAATGTGCATTATTTAAGGCACATGAAATACTGTGTCCAACAATGCAATGCACTGACCTTCTTTTCCAGTGTTGTACTGAAAAACCTCAGTATTTGATTGGACAACTGAAAAAAATAAATAAAGAAAGAAAAGTCAATTAAAAATGCAAAATGTATTTGTATTATCCTGACGTAAAACTGCGACACTGAATTGAACATGCAACATAATTAAGTCCTGTCAACAATGTGGCATACTACTTTTTCAAATGTTCATTTTTAAAATAATTCCTTTTTTCCAGTGCTATTATTATATATATATATATATATATATATATATATATATATATATATATATATATATACTTTATATTGGGCTGTGTAAAGTATGTACTGCACAGTATGTTAGTGTACCACTCTTAACATAAAGCCCAATGTTCCCTTCTTAAGCTATATAATTTTCCATACATGGCACGTGGCATTTGAGAGATTCAGAGTTGAGCTAGGTGATCATATTATAATCACGTAAATACGGGTGAAATATGAATCATGAGCAGAATGCAGAAGCAGCGTCTCTGCGTGTGAACATCCGGAGCATTGTTGAGGAAGCTTTGAAACAGAAACCACATTTTAAATTTTAATAATATTTCACAATATTACTGTTTTTACTGTATTTGTGATCAAATGAAAGCAGCCTTGCTGAGCAGAATAGACTTCTTTCAAAAACGTTTACTGACCCCAAACTTCTAAACAGCAGATTATGATATAAACAGCGTCACATGGTTTTATTGGTTGTGTTAATGAACATCACTTTGTAGGGGACAGCGGTCGTGGGGAGCCATTCCACTTCACTGCTTTCAGCCTGCCTGGGGAAAGCTCATCATCACATCCCTGCAGGACACACACACACACACACACACACCTTAATTATTATGTAAACCGACCCACCTCACTCGCACACACATTCATATATTTGCACATCCCCTAAACATCTGTTGTTTTCAGAGGTGAAGTGTGTCATTCTGTTCAGAATCCCTCAAAAGCCCTCATTCACACCACACACCGGCTCTAACCTGCACTTCACACATTCACCATCACCTCCTGCACTCCCACTCCCCCCTCCTGCCATCCAACCTGAGCTTAAGGTCTGTGTGGAGGACGTGAGCCGAGTCTTCAAAAAACAGAAGACTAGGAAAGCCTCAGGCCCAGACGGCATCTCATCTGCTTGTTTAAAAGCCTGTGCTGACCAACTGGCCCCAGTCTTCACACAGATCTTCAATAGATCATTGGAGCAGTGTGAAGTTCCCTGCTGCTTCAAACGCTCCACTATCATTCCTGTCCCCAAAAAAAACAAAATCACTGGACTTAATGACTACAGACCTGTCGCTCTCACGTCTGCGGTCATGAAGTCGTTTGAAAGACTGGTGTTGGCCCACCTGAAGGACATCACTGGACCCCTGCTGGATCCCTTTCAGTTTGCTTACAGAACAAACAGGTCTGTGGATGATGCAGTCAACATGGGACTGCATTATATCCTGCAACATCTCGACAGACCTGGGACTTATGCAAGGATCCTCTTTGTGGACTTCAGTTCAGCCTTCAATACCATCATGCCTGGTCTTCTCACAGCCAAACTGACCCAGCTCTCCATACCATCCTCGATCTGTCAGTGGATCTCCAGCTTCCTGATGGACCGGCAGCAGCAAGTGAGACTGGGGAAACACACATCCAGGACTCTCACCACCAGCACTGGCGCCCCTCAAGGGTGCGTTCTCTCCCCACTGCTCTTCTCCCTGTACACTAATGACTGCACTTCTAAAGACCCCTCTGTCAAGCTCCTGAAATTTGCCGACGACACCACTGTCATCGGTCTCATCCGGAATGGTGACGAGTCTGCTTACAGACTGGAGGTTGAACAGCTGGCTGTCTGGTGCAGTTACAACAACCTTGAGCTGAACACGCTCAAAACAGTGGAGATGATCGTGGACTTCAGGAGGAACAGCCCAGCACTCCCCCCACTCACCATCATGAACAGCACTGTGGAAGCAGTGGAGTCATTCAGGTTCCTGGGCACTACCATCTCTCAGGACCTGAAGTGGGACAATCACATTGACTCCATTGTAAAAAAAAAAGCCCAGCAGAGATTGGACTTCCTTCGCCAGCTGAGGAAGTTCAACTTGCCACAGGAGCTGCTGATTCAGTTCTACTCAGCCGTCATTGAGTCTGTCTTATACACATCCATCACTGTCTGGTTTGGTTCAGCTACCAAATCAGACATCAGGAGACTACAACGGACAGTCCGGACTGCGGAGAGGATCATTGGTGCCCCCCTGCCATCCCTCCAGGACCTGTACTCTTCCAGAGTGCGGAAGAGAGCAGGTAAAATCATCACAGACTCCACTCACCATGGACACCACCTGTTTGAACTGTTACCGTCAAGACGGAGACTCAGATCACTGGCCACAAGAACATCTCGGCACAGGAACAGTTTCTTCCCACAGGCCATTTCCCTTCTGAATAGTTAACACACCTCCCAAGGCATATGCCTTAAGTGCAATACTCCCACTGTTTAGTGCAATATCCTACAACTCAGGTGATACTTATACTTATATTTCGATTTATTTATCATAATATTCAAAACACTGTAAATATGTTCATAATCTGTAAATCTGGAAATGTCAATTCTGACTAAACCCAACTGTGATACTTTTATTCTCATATATTTATATTTTTATTCTTTATTATTATAATTTGTAGTATTATGTTTCATGTTTCTTGTTGTATTTGTATATGTCCAATGGAAGCTTCAGCACCAAAACAAATTCCTTATGTGTGCAAGCACACTTGGCAATAAAGCTCTTTCTGATTCTGATTCTGATTCTGATTCTGAGAATCGCAAAAATAATGATTGAATGTGTTTAGAATACTCACCGAATACTGTGCAGTGTACACTGCACACCGACTACTTTTATTACATAGCCTATATATTAAGGGAATCTTATACTGCAAAGTGTACATTTTACACTGGATGTATATGTGTATGTTGTGTAGTGAAATAGTAGTTATTACTGTTTTGGTTAACATTAGCCGCTTTTCCACTGTTGGGCCGGTGTGAGCCAGGACTTCAAAGTGTAAATTGCAGGTTAACCACCACAACCAATTAATGTGTAAATTAAAGTGCTCAATATGTATATATTTAAACATTTCTGTCTTAAAATGCGTTAAAATAACATTTATTGGGGTTTCTTCAAAGGTAGCATGTTTTTTACCGTAACTGGGTGATGACGTCATAAGAGGGAGTAGCAACCCGTACTCTGGTAGATTCCTACTGTTTGTGGCTTGACTATGGACAATTTTGAACCAGTCAGGCATGAGAGAGGGGAGGAAATTGCCAAAAATCATGGTCCTCAAAGAGTTATCAATGCTTGGTGTGAGGAAAATGAGTGGAGGGTTAGCCAGGTGTCATGGTGAGTAGCTAGAGCTAGCCTAGGTTAACGTGGTGCTAACCCGGATAACATTAGGGAACAAGCCAAAGTCTTTTCAAAATCTTGTCATCATGTAGAATAGCAAGGAGGGACAACGACTGAAGACATTATTTACTTACATGGTGTTAGTAGTCCTAATCAGAGCTGTAGAGATGCACACACTGCACAGGCACAATGGCGCTTTTGCTGGCATCTGCAGACAGAACGCGATATTGCGTGTGCTAAATCGCAACTAATTAGCGATGCTCATTGTCAGAAAGAAAAAAAGAGATTGATGCCCCTATCGCTGTGTTTGACAGGTCTTTGTGTGGGCTATGCCACCCAATGGAATCAGCAGTGGAGATTATGTGCTGCCGTGATGTGAACGCGCTTTGGAGTTTAGTGGAGCAGCTCGACCCGCGACCGGCAAATCTGACGTGCCTCAAGCAGCAACCTGGTTTTGACGCATGACGCGAATAGCTTACTCTCATTTCAGGCAGGATCACGGTCCTCTTGAAGCCAGCACACACGAGTATGTTTACAATTGAGTTATTGAGTTATTTCGTTCATCAACACCATTTTTGCTAGCTGAGTCTCCAATATAACTGCTAGCCTACTTGCCGTTAGACTAACGGTAACTCTAGGCTTGGAGTCCCTTTTATGACGTCACACCCAGCCTAGTGGAAGGGAGAGGGAGTGCTTAAAACCACTGTAAAAAGTACCAACTTTTCATATTATATTCAGCATTTTGGTATAAAAAAAAACATGCAAAACAATGGTGGGCGGTTCTTATCTTTATGTTTAATAAGCACATTGCATTATCTTCGTGAAAAATGTAACCTGCAATTTACACTTTAAATGGGCCGTGTGGGGCTAATAGCCTCGGATCTGTAGCATCGAGCCCAAAACCACTCTGTGTTTCCACCGTCCGGCCCTGAAGATACGCCTAAAGATACGCCTGCTTTTGTCCGCCTCGCTGCCTGCTGTGAGCAGTGAGTTTGTTTGCGTCGTGGCTGTCTAAGCCTCGTATTAGCTTCGTATTTCCTTCTGTTTTTCCGTATTTCTCTCTTTATTCTGTTCTGAACTATCATTTAACTAATTATTTATAATAATTACAACTCGGACTGTTGGCCAGACGCGTCTCAAGCCATTATACGGCTGGAACCGCAAATACGGTTGGAACATTGGTTGTTGGTCGTAGAGCGAGACACCGCTTCACTGCTGTTCGCCCTGCGATCGACTGCTTTTGTCAGCCTCGTTGCCCGCTGTGAGTTTGTTTGTTTGCGTTTGTTTGTTTGCGCAAATACGGTTTGAACATCGGTTGTTGGCCGTAGAGCGAGACACCGCTTCACTGCTGTTCGCCCTGCGATCGACTGCTTTTGTCAGCCTCGTTGCCCGCTGTGAGTTTGTTTGTTTGCGTTTGTTTGTTTGCGCAAATACGGTTTGAACATCGGTTGTTGGCCGTAGAACGAGACACCGCTTCACTGCTGTTCGCCCTGCGATCGACTGCTTTTGTCAGCCTCGTTGCCTGCTGTGAGTTTGTTTGTTTTCCCGTCTATCGTGCGTCTACATTACACCCATACCACTAAAAAGACGTTTTTTACCCAAGACTTGAGTCATAAATTAGTATAAATATTAATAGCATCACTGGTTGCATCATTGCTAACTTACTGTCCATCTGTTAAAATGGCGAATATATCAGGTGTATGTTATCTACCTTTTGGTGCAGATGAGAACAAATCTGAATTATTCGCGGTGCAGTCTGAATTAGAAGCTGTAGAAAAGCAGATCCGTGACCTTCTAGAGAGACAAGCTGAGCTGAGAGACCGGCGTTTAGCTCTTGAAACATCACGCGCTGATGCACACGGATCAGTGATTAACGTTAGTAACCCGCTGACGCGGACCTCGTCTACTCCGTGCGTTTCTCAGCATTGGTCCCGAGCGTCCAGGTCACGATCAGCCATGATTTCATTCACTCCGGCTCCAACACACCACCACGAAGCCTGGGTGGTTCCGCGGAAGCCGCGAGCCAGGACAAGAATCTTTTCGCCCCTCCCGGTTTTCAAGATCTCCACTCAGAACCACTTCTCCCCTCTTCGCGAAACGGAACGCGATGCTGTGATCATCGGCGATTCCACCGTCCAACACATCCACGCTACGTTAGGTAAAAGTAAGGTGCACAGTCACAGCTTTCCTGGTGCTCGTGTTCTCGATATCACTGCGCGGGTAACTGAGATCTTGAACGGTGATGAGTGCGTCAGAGCTGTTGTGCTGCACGCGGGAGCTAACGACATTAGGCTGCGACAGACGGAGGTTCTGAAGAAAGACTTCAGGAGCCTTATCGATACGGTACGCAGCACATCGCATCACAAAGTAACCAAAAATCCAAATCACAGTCTCTACTGCACCAATTTAATTGATATTAGTTCAAGTTCAAGTTCATTTATTTGTATAGCACATTTAAACAGCCGCTTAGACAGACCAAAGTGCTTTACAGAACACACAAATAAGAAAAGTAAAAACAGCAAAAACAACCCCTAAAACACATAAAAAGCAGCAGAGCTACGAAAAAGCCTTAACAGAGATTCAAATATAAAATCGTAGAAATAAATGAAAAAAAAAAAAAAAGGGATCAATAAGCTAAAGAAAACAGGTAGGTTTTTACCAAAGACTTAAAGATAGAAAGGGTGGGGGCCATTCGGATCTCTAGAGGCAGGGTGTTCCACAGACGAGGCCCTGCCACTGCAAAGGCACGCTCCCCTCTACGCTTAAGTCTGACACGAGGGACAACCAGCAGAGCCTGGTCGTGTGACCTTAGGCTTCTGGACGGAGTATAGGGATGAATGAGTTCGGATAGATAGGCTGGAGCTAAGTTGTGTAAAGATTTAAAAACAAATAGGAGGATTTTAAAATCTATTCTCTGCCGGACTGGCAGCCAGTGCAAAGATTTAAGAATCGGAGAGATATGGTCGTATTTGCGACAGTTAAGGATAAGTCTGGCTGCAGCATTTTGGACCAACTGAAGACGGGCAATTTGAGAAACTGATATCCCACAGTAAAGTGAATTGCAATAGTCTAGCCGACACGTGATGAAGGCATGAACCGCCATTTCCAGAGTTATTGGAGTAAGAAAGCCTTTGATTTTGGATAATAGGCGAAGTTGGTAGAAACCGGAGCTGATGACAGATGATATGTGTTTGTCAAATTTTAGAGACTGGTCAACAAGAACACCTAAGTTCCGCACTCCTGTAGATTTAAAGGGAGATAAACTCCCCAAGTCTGGGCTTATGTACTGGGACCTTTCACTCGGGCTAAAGACAATGACCTCGGTCTTATCATCATTTAGAGAGAGGAAATTTTGAGCCAGCCATGCCTTTACCTCCTCTAGGCATAGTAGAAGAGAGTTTAACGCTGCAGGGTTATTTCTTTTAAATGGAATGTAAATTTGGGTGTCGTCTGCATAAAGATGAAATGATACACTGTGTTTCCTTAAGATAGCGCCCAGCGGTAGCATGTATAGAGAAAATAGAGAGGGAGCCAAAATGGAGCCCTGTGGAAGACCACAGGTTAGAGGTGCCATGGAGCTGGAGAAATTACCCATCTTAACTAAAAACTTTCTGTCAGAAAGGTACGACTGAAACCATGACAGGACAGAAGCTTTTAGGCCCACCTCAGTCTCAAGTCTAGCCAACAGAGTAGGGTGGTCAACAGTGTCAAAAGCTGCCGAAAGGTCTAAGAGAACTAGAACCACAGAATCACCCGAATCAGTGGAGATAAAAATATCATTTAGCACTCGCAGAAGGGCGGACTCAGTGCTGTGGGCAGTCCTGAACCCAGATTGAAAAGCCTCATAGATACAGTTATTTGAAAGAAAGTGCTGAAGTTGATTAAAGACGATTTTCTCCAATAACTTGGAAATAAAAGGCAAAACAGAGATGGGTCTGTAATTTTGTAAAATAGACGGATCCAGTGAAGGCTTCTTGAGCAAAGGAGTGACCGTAGCCACTTTAAGATTAGTTGGAACAGAGCCCGTATTGAGACACTTGTTAAAAAGAGATACCAAACCTGGACCCACAGAGTCGATGATTAACTTTAGAAATTTCGGCTGAATGATATCATTTGGACAAAAAGAAGGTTTGAGCTTGGTGCACACATCCTTTAGTGTCTGGAGGTTGATAGGATCAAAAACCTCCCAAACACAAGTAGTAGGTGACACGAATGAGGGTAGAGTTAAGTTAGGGCAAACACTAAGTCTTAGTTTAGTGATTTTGTTCACAAAAAATCTCTGGAAATCTTCACATAGAGCATCAGAGGCAACAGATAGTTTAGAAGAAGGATTTATAACAGACTGAATGACTGAAAACAAGACCTTTGGGTTGGAGTGGTTGGACTCAATTAAGTTAGAGAAATATGCAGCTTTAGCTGACTTAGCTGCCTTCTGGTATGCTGTAAGAGCGTCTTTGAACAAATGGAAGGAGACAATCTGCCTGTCTCGCTTCCATTTGCGTTCGGCCGCTCTACAAATTTGTCTATGATGACGAGTGTCAGAGTTTTGCCACAGATTAGATTTTGGTTTGGATATGTGAGACTTGAAAGGAGCAGTCACGTTAGCTACCTTAAGCCAGGCAGAATTTAGGAGGCTGAAATGTTGATCCGCATCCAGGTCAGATAGTGGTTGGTCCAAGTCCAAGTGTGAACATAGTTCAGCAAAGCACAGGTCGAAGTTAGTGCTGAACTGAGGAGAGTAGACCCGCGACATAACAGGTGCAATAGTGGGTTGAGAGAGCTCCGGGAGAAACAGTGAGAATAGAATAGGCTTGTGATCGGAGAGCAGACAATCAGAAAATACAATATCAGTGACATCGATCCCGTAGGATAACACAAGGTCCAATGTATGGCCCTGAATGTGCGTAGAGTTTTTGACCCACTGCAGTAAATTAAAAGCATCTATTAAGTCAAGAAACTCCTGCGATAAGGAATTTGAATGACAACAGACGTGAATATTAAAGTCTCCCACCAAAAGGAAGCGATCATAGTTTGTTGCAATACTGCCAATGAACTCAGTAAATTGCTGTATAAAATCATTAGTGGAGTGTGGAGGACGATATATCACCCCTAGGCAGATGGGACCATTCCAGTCAAGGTGGAGAAGCTGAGATTCAAAGCTGGGGAAAGCCGTTACAGTGACTAGCCGGCAGCGAGAGGAGAAAGAGTTGTTTAAGACAGTTATAATCCCACCCCCACGACCACTCGGACGAGGAGAGTTAAAAAAAGTACAGTTTACTGGAACCAGTTCTGAGAAAGGAGTTAAATCACCGACCTTTATCCAGGACTCTGTGATGAACAAAAAATCCAGGTTGTGTGAGGAGTAGAAGTCGTTTAATAGAAAGGTCTTATTCACCGCAGAGCGTGCGTTGATTATTAATGCTACTTGATATTAGCGTTGATATTAATACTACTGTAGAACATTGCATAGAAACTGTGTCTATTCCTCGTTTACTAAGATCAAATAATAAATCTACTGCGGGATCTAGAAAAAATCTAATTGTTATTAAAACAAAAAATCTCGCTATTAGTGAACAAAAACAATTTCTAAAGCTAGGTCTTCTAAACATTAGATCGCTCACACCTAAGGCGGTTATTGTAAATGAAATGGTCACAGATAATAATTTCGATGTTTTGTGCCTTACTGAAACCTGGCTTAAACCAAAATGATTATTTCGGTCTAAATGAGTCTACTCCGCCAGGATACTGTTATAAGCATGAGCCCCGTCTGATCGGTCGTGGGGGCGGTGTTGCAACAATCTACAGAGATATCCTTAATGTTACTCAGAAAACTCGTCATAGGTTTAATTCGTTTGAAGTGCTAAATGTTACGCTCTTAGATGTAAGAAAAAAATCCCTATTATCTCTAGCATTGGCTACCGTATATAGACCTCCAGGGCCTTACGCCAATTTCTTAAAAGAGTTTGCTGACTTTCTATCAGATCTTTTGGTCAACATCGATAAAGCATTGATTGTTGGAGATTTTAACATACACGTAGATAATTTAAATGATGCGTTAGGGGCTGCGTTCACAGATTTATTAAACTCCTTCGGGGTCAAGCAAAATGTCACCGGACCAACTCATGGTCTTAATCATACACTCCATTTAATTATATCATGTGGAACCGATCCAACCGATATAGATATCATTCCACAAAGTGATGATGTCACTGACCACTACTTGGTAACTTGCATATTACGCACTGCTGTAATATGTCATGCTGCGCCACGTTATCGACCAGGTAGAACAATTCGTCCATCCACCATAGATCATTTCTCAATAGCTTATCTGATCTGTCTCAGCTGCTGCCTGAACCCAAATAAACAGATGAATTAGACGAACTAACTAGCACTATGAGCACCATTCTCTCTAGAACATTGGATATTGTTGCACCCATTAGATTAAAAAAGGTCAGAGAAAAAAGTATAGCACCATGGTACAATAATACTACCTATGTTTTAAAGAGAGAAACACGTAATTTAGAGCGTAAATGAAAAAAAAAACTAATTTAGAGGTCTTTAGAATCGTGTGGAAAGACAGTATGTCACTTTATAAAAAGGCACTTAAAACGGCCAGGGCTGAGCACCTCAGCAAATTAATAGAAAACAACCGAAATAATCTAAGGTTTTTATTTAATACCGTGGCTAGACTAACAAATAAACAGACGTCGTCTGAACAAAATACCTCGTTACAGTTTAGTAGTAATGATTTCATGAACTTCTTCACCGAGAAAATTGAAAGCATCAGAATCAAAATCGTAAACGTTCAATCTTTGCTCGTGCCTTATAATTCGGCCGCAATTATCACCCCGCAAGAACAATTACAATGCTTTACAACCATAGAACAAAAAGAGTTAAATAAACTTATGACTTCATCTAAAACAACAACATGTTTATTAGATCCTATACCAACTGAACTACTGAAAGAAGTGTTACCTATAGTGGAAGAGCCTCTTCTCAATATTATTAACTCATCTTTATCTTTAGGTCATGTTCCAAGAACGTTCAAGCTGGCAGTTATAAAACCTCTTATTAAGAAACCACAATTAGATCCAAATAACCTAGCAAATTACAGACCCATTTCGAATCTTCCATTTATGTCAAAAATATTAGAAAAAGTTGTGTCCGCTCAACTCGGCTCTTTCTTGCAAGAAAACGACATCTATGAAAAGTTTCAGTCTGGATTCAGGCCACATCATAGCACTGAAACTGCGCTTGTTAGAATCACAAATGATTTACTTTTAGCTTCGGACCAAGGCTGTATCTCAGTACTAGTTTTACTTGATCTTAGTGCTGCGTTCGATACTATAGATCACACAATACTCTTAGATTGACTACAAAATTACACTGGTGTTCAAGGACAAGCATTAAGCTGGTTCAGGTCATACTTATCTGACCGTTACCATTTCGTCTACTTAAATGGAGAAAAATCGATTATAACTTCGGCAAATTATGGAGTGCCGCAGGGATCTGTGTTAGGCCCTTTATTATTCTCAATATATATGCTGCCACTTGGTAATATTCTAAGGAAACATGGAATTAGTTTCCATTGTTATGCTGATGACACTCAAATATATATTTCATCACGGCCAGATGAATACGCTAAATTATCAAAATTGACAGATTGTGTTAAAGATATAAAAGATTGGATGACGCGTAATTTTCTTTTATTAAATCCAGACAAGACAGAGGTAATACTTATCGGTTCTAAAAATCGTCCACAAAACCTTTCACAGCACGACTTTAACATAGTAGGATGCCCTGTTACTTTATCCGCTACAGTAAAAGACCTGGGTGTTACATTAGACTGCAACCTGTCTTTTGAAAAGCATATTTCATATGTTACAAAAACTGCCTTTTTCCACCTTAGAAACATTGCTAAGCTACGTAATATGCTATCAGTCTCTGATGCAGAAAAGTTAGTTCATGCATTTATGACCTCGAGACTAGATTACTGTAATGCTTTATTAGCTGGTTGTCCTGCATCTTCAATAAACAAGCTACAGTTAGTCCAAAATGCAGCCGCTAGAGTTCTTACTAGATCAAGAAAATATGATCATATAACACCGATTTTATCATCACTTCATTGGTTACCTATAAAGTTCCGTATTAAATACAAGGTATTGCTTTTGACATATAAAGCTCTAAATGGTTTAGCTCCAGTCTATTTAACAGATCTTCTATCGCCTTACAATCCATCGCGCTCTTTAAGATCACTAAATTCGAGGCTTCTGGTCATTCCTAGGATATCCAGATCCACCAAAGGAGGCAGAGCATTTTCACGTTTAGCTCCGAAGCTCTGGAATAGCCTTCCTGATATTGTTCGTAGCTCAGACTCGCTCTCCCAATTTAAAACTAGACTGAAGACGCATCTATTTAGCCAGTCATTCATATATTTTTTTTATCTTACAGTTACTGTAAATTCGGCCTCTAGTTCATAAACGCCAGAGGAGAACTGGCCCCCGACTGAGCCTGGGTTCTCCCAAGGTTTTTTTTTCTCCATTGGGTCATCTGATGGGGTGTTAGGACACCATTAGGTCACTGGATGGAGTTTTTCGGTTCCTTGCCACTGTTGCCTTTGGCTTGCTCAGTTGGGGATGTTCAAATTAATTAACCAATCATACCATTGATCAGCTCTACCAAACTTGGATGTCTTTTTTCCAGTAATAAACAAACATTGTTAAGTTGTTTTGATTGATACTGTGAAGCAGCTTTGATACAATCTGTATTGTGAAAAGCGCTATATAAATATATTTGACTTGACTTGACTTGACATCGTCTGAAACATCGATTATTGTGTCTGGACCGCTTCCTACGTACCGACGAGGGCATGAAAAGTTCAGTAGATTATTCGCGCTAAATGAATGGTTATTGTCATGGTGCAATGAGCAGAAACTGATTTTTGTAAATAATTGGAATCTGTTTTGGGAGCGACCAAGGCTCTTCCACGCTGATGGCTTACACCCAAGTAGAATCGGGGCAGATCTTCTGTCGGATAACATCTCCAAGATGTTAAATACCATTTGACTAGTAACCAAAAATCCACATCACAGTCTCTACTTCACCAATTTAATTGATATTACTGTAATACTAGTGTAGAACATTGCATAGAAACTGTGTCTATTCCTCGTTTACTAAGATCAAATAATAAATCTACTGCGGGATCTAGAAAAAATGTAATTGTTATTAAAACAAAAAATCTCGCTATTAGTGAACAAAAACAATTTCTAAAGCTAGGTCTTCTAAACATTAGATCGCTCACACCTAAGGCGGTTATTGTAAAATGAAATGGTCACAGATAATAATTTCAATGTTCTGTGCCTTACTGAAACCTGGCTTAAACCAAATTATTATTTCGGTCTAAATGAGTCTACTCCGCCAGGATACTGTTATAAGCATGAACCCCGTCTGATCGGTCGTGGCGGCGGTGTTGCAACAATCTACAGAGATATCCTTAATGTTACTCAGAAAACTCGTCATAGGTTTAATTCGTTTGAAGTGCTTGTGCTAAATGTTACGCTCTTAGATGTAAGAAAAAATTCCCTATTATCTCTAGCATTGACTACTGTATATAGACCTCCAGGGCCTTACGCCAATTTCCTAAAAGAGTTTGCTGACTTTCTATCAGGTCTTTTGGTCAACGTCGATAAAGCATTAATTGTTGGAGATTTTAACATACACGTAGATAATTTAAATGATGCGTTAGGGGCTGCGTTTACAGATTTATTAAACTCCTTCGGGGTCAAGCAAAACGTCACCGGACCAACTCATCGTCTTAATTATACACTCGATTTAATTATATCATATGGAACCGATCCAACCGATATAGATATCATTCCACAAAGTGATGATGTCACTGACCACTACTTGGTAACTTGCATATTATGCACTGCTGTAATATGTCATGCTGTGCCACGTTATCGACCAGGTAAAACAATTTGTCCATCCACCATTGATCATTTCTCAAATAGCTTATCTGATCTGTCTCAGCTGCTGCCTGAACCCAAACAAACAGATGAATTAGACGAACTAACTAGCACTATGAGCACCATTCTCTCTAGAACATTGGATATTGTTGCACCCATTAGATTAAAAAAGGTAAGAGAAAAAAGTATAGCACCATCGTACAATAATACTACGTATGTTTTAAAGAGAGAAACCCGTAATTTAGAGCGTAAATGGAAAAAAAAACTAATTTAGAGGTCTTTAGAATAGCGTGGAAAGACAGTATGTCACTTTATAAAAAGGCACTTAAAACTGCCAGGGCTGAGCACCTCAGCAAATTAATAGAAAACAACCGAAATAATCTAAGGTTTTTATTTAATACCGTGGCTAGACTAACAAATAAGCAGACATCGTCTGAACAAAATACCTCGTTACAGTTTAGTAGTAATGATTTCATGAACTTCTTCACCGAGAAAATTGAAAGCATCAGAATCAAAATCGTAAACGTTCGATCTTCGCTCGCGCCTTATAATTCGGCCGCAATTATCACCCCGCAAGAACAATTACAATGCTTTACAACCATAGAACAAAAAGAGTTAAATAAACTTATCACTTCATCTAAAACAACAACATGTTTATTAGATCCTATACCCACTGAACTACTGAAAGAAGTGTTACCTATAGTGGAAGAGCCTCTTCTCAATATTATTAACTCATCTTTATCTTTAGGTCATGTTCCAAGAACGTTCAAGCTGGCAGTTATAAAACCTCTTATTAAGAAACCACAATTAGATCCAAATAACCTAGCAAATTACAGACCCATTTCAAATCTTCCATTTATGTCAAAAATATTATAAAAAGTTGTGTCCGCTCAACTCGGCTGTTTCTTGCAAGAAAACGACATCTATGAAAAGTTTCAGTCTGGATTCAGGCCACATCATAGCACTGAAACTGCGCTTGTTAGAATCACAAATGATTTACTTTTAGCTTCGGACCAAGGCTGTATCTCAGTACTAGTTTTATTTGATCTTAGTGCTGCGTTCGATACTATAGATCACACAATACTCTTAGATCGACTACAAAATTACACTGGTGTTCAAGGACAAGCATTAAGCTGGTTCAGGTCATACTTATCTGACCGCTACCATTTCGTCTACTTAAATGGAGAAAAATCGATTATAACTTCGGCAAACTATGGAGTGCCGCAGGGATCTGTGTTAGACCCTTTATTATTCTCAATATATATGCTGCCACTTGGTAATATTCTAAGGAAACATGGAATTAGTTTCCATTGTTATGCTGATGACACTCAAATATATATTTCATCACGGCCAGATGAATACGCTAAATTATCAAAATTGACAGATTGTGTTAAAGATATAAAAGATTGGATGACGCGTAATTTTCTTTTATTAAATCCAGACAAGACAGAGGTAATACTTATCGGTTCTAAAAACCGTCCACAAAACCTTTCACAGCACGACTTTAACATAGTAGGATGCCCTGTTACTTTATCCGCTACAGTAAAAGACCTGGGTGTTACATTAGACTGCAACCTGTCTTTTGAAAAGCATATTTCATATGTTACAAAAACTGCCTTTTTCCACCTTAGAAACATTGCTAAGCTACGTAATATGCTATCAGTCTCTGATGCAGAAAAGTTAGTTCATGCATTCATGACCTCGAGACTAGATTACTGTAATGCTTTATTAGCTGGTTGTCCTGCATCTTCAATAAACAAGCTACAGTTAGTCCAAAATGCAGCCGCTAGAGTTCTTACTAGATCAAGAAAATATGATCATATAACACCGATTTTATCATCACTTCATTGGTTACCTATAAAGTTCCGTATTAAATACAAGGTATTGCTTTTGACTTATAAAGCTCTAAATGGTTTAGCTCCAGTCTATTTAACGGATCTTCTATCGCCTTACAATCCATCGCGCTCTTTAAGATCACTAAATTTGAGGCTTCTGGTCATTCCTAGGATATCCAGATCCACCAAAGGAGGCAGAGCATTTTCACATTTAGCTCCGAAGCTCTGGAATAGCCTTCCTGATATTGTTCGTAGCTCAGACTCGCTCTCCCAGTTTAAAACTAGACTGAAGACGCATCTATTTAGCCAGGCATTCATATAAATTTTTTATCTTACAGTTACTGTAAATTCGGCCTCTAGTTCATAAACGCCAGAGGAGAACTGGCCCCCGACTGAGCCTGGGTTCTCCCAAGGTTTTTTTTCTCCATTGGGTCATCTGATGGGGTGTTAGGACACCATTAGGTCACTGAATGGAGTTTTTTGGTTCCTTGCCACTGTTGCCTTTGGTTTGCTCAGTTGGGGATATTCAAATTAATTAACCAATCATACCATTGATCAGCTCTACCAAACTTGGACGTCTTTTTTCCAGTAATAAACAAACATTGTTAAGTTGTTTTGATTGATACTGTGAAGCAGCTTTGATACAATCTGTATTGTGAAAAGCGCTATATAAATATATTTGACTTGACTTGACTTGACTAAAACACGCCTCTCTGGAACAACGTCACACAAACCTATCATTTCACCAACAAATAAAAGTTTTTATCAGAAAACTAATCAGAAAAAAATCACTGGAAACAGCGAGATTGCAAAACTAACATGATAAAAGCGGTCGCTTGTTGGCATTTTGGTTGTTTACCTAAAGATTTAAAAACCTAAGCATTGATGTTTTACCATAGTTTTACACTAATAAGTGATACATTGATCATAATAAATTTAAATGTCAAGATTGCACATTAGTCACACAAAAGTGGTATTTACAGTTATTTCACAAAAGAAAGAGGACACACTTATTCGGTCGCATCTGTTTCTGTTCATTTGCAGTCACAGGACATATGTTTACATCACATTCAGAAAGAATGATAATTTCGACATATTTTCCACCAAAAAATACGACCTGATGAGCTTTAGCACTCTTTCCAGTGACAGTCCCAATAAACTTATAGTTTCAATCAGAGAAACAGAGGAAGCTCCTGAAAAAACTTGCTTTATTTTATGACATATGCAGAGCTAAATATGATATAAGAGAGTCCGGTATAAAGAGACGAGACGTACTAACAAATAATATAAATACACGATTGTGATAGCCTATATGATTTGTCTGATTTCTTCAAGCGGTTGTATTTACCATGTTTATATGGGAATGGATAGCACACATAATCGTATGCATCGCATATAAATATTTCTGCATTATACGGTGATCAGAATCACAAACAGAAGTTATTTCAAACACTCGCTGCTTTCTGAAAGTGAGTTTTGAGCTAAAATTATATTTAAAGTATTTAATGCTGATGATACCTAGTATATGAAATTATCCGGCACTGCCGACAATGGAGGCATGGTTATTTAGGTTTGGTTTCACGGACAGGGTTTAGATTAAGCCAGGATTAGGCTTTAGTTTAATTTGGACTTTTTAGTAGCTTTTATAAACGTGCCTTAGATAAAAACATTACTGGTGTGAATCTTGAGACTAAACAATGACACTGACATATTTTAAGATATACTTTAAGTTAAAACAGCTCAAACATTCATTTTTGTAAGGAACTATTTAAAGCCTGATCTATGAAACTGGGGTGAATCGCTTGACAAATATTGAAAATACAAATGTAAAATCGCAGTAACAGATGGTCAAATCGAGAAGGATACACTAATCAATATATTGTGAATTTTTTGTACATTTATTCATAAAGAAAATGTGCATCGTTTGCACAGTTTACATGCTGCAATTAGAACACTGTTTCAAAACAGGTTTCCCAGTTCCTCTATTTTGCCATTGGTCGTAAAATAGAAACTAACATCGCTGGTTGGGTCTGAACGCTCGAACATACGCACACAAACTCACTTTCATGTCAGCTCACTCAACCGCATCTATGACCCCCTTGTATTTATAGACATGTACATCAAGGCCTGAATTCATTTCACACTCCATTGGTAGAAATATGCTCAGTAACCTGAGACTAATACACACGGAGGTCATCAGGGGGGAAAAAACTGCATTGTAGTCCCAGAATTCAATTAATTTGTCCTGCTGTGTTCGCTCCTGCATCGTGGTTTGTAACGCTCTGACACCGAGAGGAATTTAAACCACAAGATTAATGTGTAAAAGTCTCTCCGGCAGCTCCGAGGCACACACCTAACCCTCTAATGGCAAAGAGCTTTGTGTGCATGTATTTATAATATATATTTATATACCTTTGCACATGTCGGTGTTTTAATTAGCTTTCAGTAATACTTCATTTCACAGGTTGAGCACACAACTCCTCACTCGCCCCACTGGAATATTAGTCCTCCTCTTAGTACCTCCCAAAGACACATCTCGAATTTGAAAGACTTTCATCTCTTTGTCAGTGCAGTCAACTCTCAGCTTCCAACGGATGAAATCCCGACACTCAAAAGCATCTCCTCGGGGCATCTTTTCACTTCTGCAGCATGATGTGGCACAAAACAAATCAAGCTGTGTGGCAAATCAAATAGCAATCAGCCACAGTACAACTTCCGCTGAGTTTCACAAAGTCCTAGCCATTTTAAAGGACACCCCACCAAGTTTAAACAAGTAACTCAATGGTGACACCATTGCATTGTTATTAATCTTCTTTTTGTGATTAACTTTTTGTTTTTCAGACATTCAAGTCGAAATAACTAGTCCTATCCACTCCATGAACTGCAACTTTTGAAGTTGCATAAAGAATTTGCATAACGAATATTGATTCTAAATGTTTTTCATAACCAATAACAAAAACATGAAGAATTTAGAACATTGCGTTACGATTGTGCACTTATTTAATGTTATTATTTCAGGAGCTCAGACTTTCAAAACTAGGACCATTTTACATGTTTGCATGAAATATTAATTGTAAAATAATAATGTTAGAATATTTTGCTTAATTTAGCATTTTCTCGTCAACAAAAATTTTTATATTTGAATGTTTTCACGTTTTGTTGGCAAAAATAAGATGTCATTTTAGTCAAAACAATATGACATGATGAAATTTATATTCAGTACATTTTAGTCAGTATGCAAAAGCGGATTGTTTTTGTCAAGCCAAAATATGTGAGTGACTGATTTTTTTTTCTTTTTCTTTAAATAATAATAAATATAGCTGCAAATAGCAATTAACAGGGTTCAAGTGTTTTAAGACCTTCATGCCAACTATGCTGTTAGGGTCTAGGCCAACGCAAATGTAGGGCTGACAACGTGTTTGAACCCCTAAGAAAATTAATGTAAAAACAGGTAATAGCCTGGCAGAAAATTACCATAAAATTACCATAAAACACTATACAATGCAAATAAAGGTTCAGAATATGGGTAAAACATGTTAAAGTCAGTACAGTAAATTTTAACAAATGGGCTGTATTTTAATGGGACTTTTCTTGGAGTGTGTATTAAAATTAATTCTGCTGGAACGGTTTATGTGAGTGGAGTGGAGCGACGCAGTTTCCCCCTCCTCTTGCTCAAAGTGTTTTGTAAAATGCTTCAGCTCCACTCCAGGTTTTTGATTTCACTGGTTTAGTTGTCAGAGAAAAAAAAACGGGGGGAGAGAGAGAGAGAGAGAGAGAGAGGGAGAGAGGGAGGGAGAGAGAGAGAGAGAGAGAGAGAGAGAGAGAGAGAGAGAGAGAGAGAGAGAGAGAGAGAGAGAGAGAGAGAGAGAGAGAGAGAGAGAGAGAGAGAACACCAACACCTGATTGTTTTGCTGCAGTCAGTCTAGCAGGCCAAACAAAGATTCAAAACTGAATTATGATTCATTTACGAAACATTAGGTTTACAGGGAAAGTTCCCAGACAGGGCTTTTGAGATCATTTCCCAGAAAGTATTGATCTGAGGGCAGGTCCATGCTATTTGTAAAAATGTACCCGAGGAGCATTGAGCAGTCTGGAGACAACAACCTTTTCATCTATAAGTTGTAGTGGTGTACAATGCAATCTGTGAATTTTTAATGGATTGTTTTGATGGTTTCTAGAAGCTGCAGCAAAAGTGTCACAAACAACCTTGTAATAAATATAAGATTGCACAAGTTCCAGATCCTTAAAGGGATAGTACACTGAAAAATTTTACTTCTGTCATCATTTATTCACCCCATGTCATTCCAAACCTTTATGGCTTTCTTTCTTCCGTAGACACATAGACATAGAATTTTTAATGTTTTTGTCCATACAATCAAAGTCATTGGGATTTTTTTTGGACTCCATTACCTTTCATTAGAAAAATTCTTTAACATATCTCCTTTATTGTCCTACAGGTTTTGAACAATATGAGGGTGGGTAAACGATGACACAATTTTGAGAGCTGCACGATTAATCGTTAAAAGATCACAATCTCGATTCAAACACTTCATGCGATCTCATTCCTGAATGACAACAATTCGTCAATTAAACTTCTGACCCAGAGAGAGCAGCTGTCATGTACAGTTTTGAAACAGCTTCAAAAACAGTCTTTTCAACCACACAGTATTTCTGTTACAATAATTAAAATGATCACAGAAGTACCGGGATAAAAGTTTTTAGTTTGCATATATGTCTACTGTAGCGAATCAAAAATAAAGCAAATCAGGTTTTGAAAGTATATTGATGCTTCTAATAATGGTTGTATAAATTACATTTTTACACCAGTAGGTGGCGACAACAAGTGACTGTCATTTGAATGCATTTGCCATTTAATCATTCGTTCCAAAGATTCATTCAAAAACATTGATTCATCCAAATAATGAAACAAGTCTTTATGAGTGAGTCATTGAATCATTCACTCAATCCGATTAAAAAACAACAACTTTAAATTCAATTGATATTTTTTAAATAGATTGCAGCAATTAACATTTTGTCACATTGAAGTAAATTAAATATTTTTTGTTTAGGTTTCTATTTAGAAACGTGATCTTTATTTTAATCAAAACAATTAATGATTCTCATTTCATCCAGAATCGTGTAGCTCAGGTGTTTCTTTAAAAACAGTTTATAAGAACATTAAAATATATAATCACATAAGTTGGTCAAAATTATTTATTTTTTTAAATAGTAGGAATCAGTAATATCTGCATAAACAATCTGTGGAATGATAATTAGGCTCTCATATACACTCACCTAAAGGATTATTAGGAACACCATACTAATACTGTGTTTGACCCCCTTTCGCCTTCAGAACTGCCTTAATTCTACGTGGCATTGATTCAACAAGGTGCTGAAAGCATTCTTTAGAAATGTTGGCCCATATTGATAGGATAGCATCTTGCAGTTGATGGAGATTTGTGGGATGCACATCCAGGGCACGAAGCTCCCGTTCCACCACATCCCAAAGATGCTCTATTGGGTTGAGATCTGGTCACTGTGGGGGCCATTTTAGTACAGTGAACTCATTGTCATGTTCAAGAAACCAATTTGAAATGATTTGAGCTTTGTGACATGGTGCATTATCCTGCTGGAAGTAGCCATCAGAGGATGGGTACATGGTGGCCATAAAGGGGTGGACATGGTCAGAAACAATGCTCAGGTAGGCCGTGGCATTTAAACGATGCCCAATTGGCACTAAGGGGCCTAAAGTGTGCCAAGAAAACATCCCCCACACCATTACACCACCACCACCAGCCTGCACAGTGGTAACAAGGCATGATGGATCCATGTTCTCATTCTGTTTACGCCAAATTCTGACTCTACCATCTGAATGTCTCAACAGAAATCGAGACTCATCAGACCAGGCAACATTTTTCCAGTCTTCAACTGCCCAATTTTGGTGAGCTCTTGCAAATTGTAGCCTCTTTTTCCTATTTGTAGTGGAGATGAGTGGTACCCGGTGGGTTCTTCTGCTGTTGTAGCCCATTCGCCTCAAGGTTGTGCGTGTTGTGGCTTCACAAATGCTTTGCTGCATACCTCGGTTGTAACGAGTGGTTATTTCAGTCAAAGTTGCTCTTCTATCAGCTTGAATCAGTCAGCCCATTCTCCTCTGACCTCTAGCATCAACAAGGCATTTTCGGCCACAGGACTGCCGCATACTGGATGTTTTTCCCTTTTCACACCATTCTTTGTAAACCCTAGAAATGGTTGTGCGTGAAAATCCCAGTAACTGAGCAGATTGTGAAATACTCAGACCGGCCCGTCTGGCACCAACGACCATGCCACGCTCAAAATTGCTTAAATCACCTTACTTTCCCATTCTGACATTCAGTTTGGAGTTCAGGGCATTGTCTTGACCAGGACCACACCCGTAAATGCATTGAAGCAACTGCCATGTGATTGGTTGATTAGATAATTGCATTAATGAGAAATTGAACAGGTGTTCCTAATAATCCTTTAGGTGAGTGTATAAACGTCTGACGGTGTCTTTCGAAACATAACTCAATTAGATGTCCCTCTTGCTTGCATCCATCTGATTTATGCTTTCCTTTCTATCTAGTCTTTGTCTGTTGTGACTCTTTTCACAACAGATCAGCAGTTTAGTGGTTATTCCACAGTGAGTTTCTGTCATTGCATCATAACCTCCTGTTTTATTATGGGAGCGTCATAGACGATAATGACGCTCCCACCCAACGCATGCGAACAAGCACGGGGGAAATAGGCACAGCGACAGAGAGTAATCGACCACAAGCAAGAATACCAATAATTCCTCAGGAAAAGGAAATTAGGCAACTTTTCCACTTTTATTCGATACATATTGAATTGAGGCAGAAACAAGGTGCTTGTGAAGTTGTCACGGACACTGACAAAAACAAAGTATCATGTTGATTGCCAATACTGGGAAGACACACAGAAGGCTGTATATTTTCTGTATACTTTGTGTGGCAGTTCATGTCAATGTCAATGATTTCTCTGGGTAAGATAGATTTAGAAATGCATGTCCTTCAGTCAATATTCATTGCCTTCGTATCCACTATTTTGCATTTCATCAAACTTCCTCTGGCATTTAATGAAAAAATAAACATCAAATACATACATGTTATGTCCACATCATGCTGATAATAAAGTAAAACATTTTCATTATTTAGTGTGACTATATTTAAAGAGAAGTGTGTCATTTGTGTACCACTAGCATCACCGAACTTAGGCTACTTCTACATTATCCAGATTCATTGGTAATCGCATCTTTTTCTCTATGTTTTGGCATTCGGTTCACACTGAAACAGCGTTTTGTCCTTCGAAAGTCCAGTTTCTCAAACAGACACTCTAGTAGGACTGTGAAAACAGAGGTATTTGAAAGTGATGATACGTTTTGTCATGTGACTTATATTGTACTGATAGACATATTATTACATATTACATAATTCCGGTATGTGCCTGCTAAGTGCTATTCACTTTCACAATGTTTGCAAAGATAAATGTTAGTTTGTTCAACCTTCATATTACAATCCTGCAAAGAAAACAGAAAATGTACTTGCAATTGCTGTCCTGCGGCAAATCATTGTGTTTTCGATTATATATGGAACGTCGATAGAGTACGATTCGCTAATAAAATTATTGTGCTGGAAGAAAAGCGTGAGATCTTTATTTCGTCTGGTCTCTTGGTATCATCTCAATGAGCTATTATTACATTTTACGCATACACAGTAAGATGATTTTATGGTTTCAGTGTGGATGAGAAACTTTTGGATATGTGAAAATGCTATGGATCCATATTAATGTAGACATAGCCAGAGTTGCAAAAGCAAACGCATATTTCCTGACCGCTCCACTCGTTTACCATTGGTCACTCAAATGGATAGTCCCGCCCCCAAACACGTGCAATTGGTTGAGTGCAGTTTAAACTGGTTTCATATTGCGAATGAGTCATGTTCACTTTTCAACTTACTAATGGCTTGCTTATGTTGTATTAAACTGGGATTAAAGTATTTAAAGTCTTAAAAAGTATACACTTCACATTTAAATATGAAACTGTTACTGCAGCACAGTACAAACTGCATGAACCGTATATTGCAATTGCACAATAATGGCAGTGCCTATAAATACTTTCATTATAACCTCATAGAACAATAGCATGTTAAGTGATTAAATGGCTCAGCAGCTGTCATTTGAGTCTGTTAATATGGGTTTCATTAACTTTTATTCTGCCTGAGAGCGTGTCTCGTGTTAAGAACGGGACTGGCCTCAGACTGGTCAGTTCTGCGCTGCACAAAAGCAGAATCGCTCCATTTGATCGCAAAATCCATTTCAAACCATCCCTGTCGTAAGCCGCCTCTCTCTATGGATCCTTCCAAAAGGAGTCATTAAGATTAATGAAGCTCTGCGATTAATTTAAATAATGGGTGTACGGGAAGAGAATAAGCCTGAGGACAATACCTTGGCGAAGCTGTGAACTCACGCTAAAACGATGACAAGACAAGAGCTGCTCTTATCGTGAGCACGGAAAGACAGACTCATGCTTGGCTAAGCGCTTCCATTCTCTCCCGGCCCACTTCCCTATCTCTCACGTCCATTTTCTGTGCTGTTTGTCACACCTGCGCTTTCTCTTCTCCTTTATTGCAGCCTTTTTTATCCCTCTGCCTTATTGACTAGTGCTTTGTAACATGGGAGTAAAGGAAGCCATGCTAGACGTTCTGTATCGATTCTAGTTAAGTGAGCATAGGAACATTATTGCTGTTCTGTTATGCATATACAGCACTTTTAGGAACTGATCTGTTAAAAGTAACAAAGCACTTGAGGAAGGTTCAGAACAGAGTAAATCTAAGAGAGAGCTTTTCAACCTTCAGGTATTGTATATTTTTTAAAGTATATGTAGTTGTAGGTTATACTTACTGTAAGGGATGCATAATGCATCAGTTATATTGTAAGTTTTATGTATGCTTTTTGTTTTATTTATATAGGTTGATATTTGATGTTTGTGCATGCTCATTTCCTCTGTTTTTACATTTAGATTACCTTTGTTGAAATGTAACACTCCCTTAAGGTCAGAAGTTGCAGCTCTCAGAAGTTTCTTCCCTATCGTGCTGTATATCTGAGAGAAACATTTCTGGAACAAGAACAAATGTGGGCGGGGCTTGATTGTGTCTGTGGGGAATTGATTGGCTGATTGGATGGTTGTGGTTTGCTATTGGCTGATCTCATGTGAGTGACAGGTTGCCCCGCCCTCATCATCAGAGAAGAGATGTCGCTGTTATTCTGATTCACGATTACCAGGAACATGAATTTAAAACAATAATGATGTGCACAGATAAATCATTTAGATTAAACACTGCAATACTCCATAAAAAAAAAAAAAAAAGAATTGTCAAATTAGATTTTATGGGGACTTTTGCAAATCTCCTAATGAATATCCATGTTTTATACTTGTATCATTCAAAATGGTTTATTATTTTATATATACATTGACAAAGTATACACATGCAGTAGAAATATTTGCCAGTTATCAGCCATAACATGAAAATAATTATCAATATCATGCAGAATATCTATATTGGTGAATGCTTTGGTGCTTAAAATATTATGTGAAATCTAAGATACAATATGACCTTTATTCAAAAACTGGATCACAAATGACAAAAGGTTTAGAACCTCAATCTAAGATCAGAAATATAAAGCAACAAGAATTAAGGTCAGGGAGTGAAGCTTGACAATCCTCCAATCAAAATAGACTACACAGGATCACAGGAAGTAAATATGTTACATCATCACACAACATCTGCAAAATAGTACAAAAGCCTGTAGTGTCTGTTTTTAGTCCGGGCTGAAATATAAATCACGTAGACGTCCCAGTGGTAGAGATATCAATATGTCATTCGCTTCTCTTCTGTTTATGTGTTAGAAAATAAACCAGTCCCTTTGGTGAACAGGGATATGTAAATAATGTATCTGTGACAAGGGCTCATTTCTCTAAAGAACTGGAAAAAGGCACCATCCCTATGGAGTGACTTTGCCATCTACTCACAGCTTATTCACTTCAGCAATGATGCATTCACTTTATTTCCCATGAACTGGGTTACATCATGCTGTGACAGAAATGTGAAGCGAAATGAAGAGGCTGTTCTTCTGAAAACAGACAATCACAGAAGTTAATCTAGCAATGAAATCTGAATTGAGTTCCGGCCCCCTTTTAAACACACAGGCCGGAAATCGTAAGGAACTGTGGATTACGTCCTTCTGAGAAATGTGTTAACACAACCTCTCCGGATAAAAGCCCTTCTGTGAACTTAGAAGACGGCTGCTTCTGACAATACTGTGGGATGTGTCCTCCGTGTGCAACAACAAAACAACAACACATTGCTACCTGTGTGTTTAGTGTCAGCGCTGACAACCTCCTGCAGGAAAGCCAACCTGTTTCTCCAAGGTCAATAGTCTCGTCCCTGCTGCCGCCTCACCAAACGCAATATGGTCCCTGTTTCTCAGAGGAGTGATCTATTAAAACAGTTCACCGGTGAAACTACACCCAGGGCTACGCTGAGGTGTGTGAGGGAGGGATGCGGATGATCGGCTGTCTACAGGTGTTTCGTTCTGAAGGCGACGATAATGAGCACCTGATGTAACAGCTTGTGCCGGAAGTCAGTGAACAAATATGAGATTGAATAATGTTTTTATAACCACTTAAAATGGGGCTCTGAATGTGTTGGAGACCATTAATCTGAAAGTCTGAGACAATTTTTGAATAAATACAAATATTATTATTAGCGTAACTATTTGAATGAAAATGTGAATTTAAATTTTGCTTGACACATTTTTGTGTAAAACCGGATGACCATGTTCTCCAGAATGATCTGACCATCTGCACAGAGTCACATGATCAATAACACAAATTTACTTAATAAGTGTTAGTGACACAGAAATACAGCAGAAGACTTCTGCTCAACAACAATGCAAACACAGTGATATTGTAAAATAGTATTACAAATTAAAATAGCTTTTCTATGTGAATATATTGTAAAATGTAATTTATTCCTGTGATCAAAGCTGAATTTTCAGCATCATTACTCCAGTCTTCAGTGTAACATGATCCTTCAGAAATCACTATAATATGATGATTTGATGCTCAAGAAACATGTTGAAACAGTTGTGCTGCTTCATATTTCTGTGGGAACTGATACATTTTATTTGTCATGATTCTTTGAAAGAGAAATCTCGAACTTCTGAAATCTGATTGGCTAAAGAGTACGACTGATCTGTGTAGGAGGAGAGCGCTGCCAGGAAAGTCTCAAACACACACACACACACACACACACACACACACACAAATCCAAGGTGATTCACACGTGAATGACGATTTGCGCATTCACATTCAAGGCTAAACTCGTACATTTTAAACATTCAAATGATTTTGTGGACAGTTGTATATCCTGGAATTGTGTTTTGCATTTGTGAAATGTATTTTATGAATATATAACTTTATTTTGTGTACGTGAATTAGGTTTCATGCATGTAAAATTGTCTACGCATGTGTGAATCATGTTTTTAATGTGAATTATAATTGAGACTTATCTGCTTCCATATGCTTTAGCCCCTCCTTTAAAGCCTAAACTTAACATCCAAATCAGTCAATCATGTAACATAACTGTTGTAAAATTCAGTCTGCCGGACATGCTTTATTTAAAAAAAAAAAGAGTTAGGCTATTAAAAGCACAAGGAATAGAACACGGATTAGCAAAGTATTCTTGGGGTTTCATGCACACGCCTAAACGGTCAAATATACAGAAAAAAAAAATAAAAAAAAATAAAAACGTCCATATTGGTGAGTATTACATAAAGACAGTCAGTTGGGAAAGAAATTGGATGTGTGTCATTATAGTCTTAAAGTCTCATGCAAATGTCTGCTGCTGTCTGTCAGTCATGTTAAAGACTAAATCTCTCTGCTCTTGACTGAATAACTTTAGTAGTTTAATAAGAATCAATGTATATTTAATTCATACAGTGAAGACTTTGGGTAACACTTTATTTTACAGTGTTCTTGTTACATATGTTACATGTAATTGCCATAGTATTAACAGTAAATGATTCATAATTACATGCAACTAACCCTCAACCAAATCCTAATCCTACCCTAACTCTATAGTAAGTACATGTAGTTGCTTAATATTACTCAGTACTTAATTATATAATTACAATGACACCTTAAAATAAAGTGTAACCAGACTTTGCAGTGTTTTAAAGTTTAACTCAGGGTTTAATGACTATATTGACAACTGATTAATGCAATACTGTGTTTTAAGTTGTGCAAATGGATACGTCTATTTTAGCTACATCTCAAAATTGGGTAGATCGCGATTCAGATCGTGATTGTTCGTTATAAGATCGTGATATGATATTTTGGGATGACCGCCCACTCTTACCCCAAAATTACTGTGTATTAATAGTGTTTTTTGTATAGATATTATCCTTTTTATTCTCAGATTTTAACAGAAAGTAACCATGTTGTTTATTAAAATGATGTGCACTCTGTTAATTTAGCAGGACAGCTTTATGAGCTTGGCATCGCGATGGAGGACAGAATGAGTGTGAAAGTGAAAGAGAGGAGAGCAGCTCTCCTTGACCTGCTGTTGTGTGGCCTCTGGTGTGTGTAGGACGAGTGATTTATCGCGTTACACAGCCTGCGCGAGCTATACATGTGTCCCGGTGACTCGCTTAACACGTGCAGTATATCATTACTGTCATGCTATTCTCAGCTCTATGATTAGCAAGTCAAATAGACTGAAGTGCATGTTATAACACCACAGAATATCCTTTATCCACTTATGAAATATCATGAGAGAATTCAAGAAGAAAAAGAAGCATATATTTATAATGTCCTGTAATTATAACAGTGCGTGTTATTTTAAAAGTTGTAAGTGCATTGTGATTTTATTTATCATTGTAGGTTTATTTTGTCAGGTAAAATAAAAATATGCTTCATGTGACAGCATCTAAATTAACTGTTTCAGTCAGATATTTTATTTAATATCAATTAATCAAACTGGTTGCAAACAATAATAGTAATAGCTTTTAAGGGCCTTTTAAGAGGTAGAAATGGTTTTATAAATAAACAACTGCACAATTATATGTCAATACATGTTTGTGTGTGTGTGTGTGTGTGTGTGTGTGTGTGTGTGTGTGTGTGTGTGTGTGTGTGTGTGTGTGTGTGTGTGTCTGTGTGTGTGTGCATATATATATATATATATATATATATATATATATATATATATTGCACACATACACACGCTACTGGTAAAAATTTTGGAATAATTGATTTTTTTGTGTGTTTTGAAAGAAGTCTCTTATGCTCAAAACTGCATTTATTTGATCAAAAATAGCTTTCTTTGATGAATAGAAAGTTCAAAATAACAGCATTTATTTGAAAACTAAATATAAACATTTTGTAATATTTAATAGACTTTCTTTAAAAGCATGAAAAAAATAGAAATATTCAAAATATTTGACTTGTAGTGGTTTGTTTGTTCTTTCATTCATTCATTCATGAAAAGGACACTTTTCAAAAGATACTAAAATTCTTTCAAATGCAATACAAAATAAAAATGAATAAAAATCCCAGTGTCTAAAATGAATGCACCGTGTTTTTCTCACTCAGAAGTGCCAACTACCATAGTTCCCTTTCGAAAGCTACAATCGATGCTGCGCTGCTCAGCGCATTGGGAACGTCTTTAAACGTGACCTGCTGTGAATATAGTGTGTAAACACGTCGATGGAATCGACACGGAGGTAATATAGCCTCGGTCGGTGACGTCATCGGCGCGCACCCGCGACGTGAGGCTATTATTAGATGAGCCACAGGTGCATCGTCAGGTCTTTTGTCTTCAGAGACCTTTCTGTGTTTGGTGTGCAAGCATCTATTTTCTCTCTGTCTACTACAGATCTTTGTTAGGAGTTATTTAGTTTTTACAACTGGCAGTGTGCAGACTTTTCTATTTCTCATCTCTGAACGATCTCAAAAGAGTTTTAAGAAAGTCAAAAAGAGAAATGAGTCCGCAACAGAGTAAGCGCTGTGTCCCTCTATGTTCTTGTCCTATATGTCAGAACTGGATACACACACTTACTGCTTTGTTTGTTTGAGGAAAGAGCATATGCTGCCCTTGCGTTTAAGCATGGTGATTGCGAGCACAGTGGAATGTTCACAGTTAAAGTGCTTCGCGTTCGCTTTGCTTATTTCAAAGGGGTAGCACCCACAATACGATTGTGGGGCTCGCGTGCGATCTGGCTGAGGAACGAGAGACGGGTGCATCCCTTTCGCTCGCTCTCTTTCCAGATCGCGATGTCCTTTTGCCTGACTACCGAAGCGTGCCTCAGCGCTTCTTCGGCTCGGGCAGAGGACACTGAATCTCGTGAGTTCGCCGCTTCCGAGCGTTCCTCCCGTGATGATAAAGGAGAACTGCTCGGGGCTATCGTTCGTGCAGTGTCCAGACTACTCTGATCACAGCAAAAACAGTCCCATAAAACACTCAAAGCTTATAAATAAAGATTGATAATATATACATATATATATGTTTATACATGACGTGTCTTTGTGCCCTCGATGTCGACCAGTTTGACTATCGCGGGTGCGAAGGCACGCGATTATATGATGCTACCTCAGTTTGGGGAGACGCTCGCGGGCTTTCTCCCCCCTGAGATCGCATTATCATATGCATTTCAGCGGGTCAGGCTGGTACTGCGCTGTACACAATGCCTGTGTTGCAGGCATACCAGGTTGATCTTTTGAAAGATTTAAACACAGCCTGTCATCCAGACTGTGTCTGATTGTCTGATTGATATTGGGCTGTGTTTATTGTCTGACTAAATTAAATATTGAGTGCTGCCTCCAATCCCTTCTCTCGCTACGATAAAGCGTGTGAGAGGTTTCTCGAGGTGGCTGTCCTCCTTGAGGATCTCCATGACGTTAACTCGTGCATGGGGAAAACCTTATTATTCATGCATCTTTGTGCCCTCGACGTCAATTTATTAGACTATCGTGGGTGCAGGGGCATCATGTGCTTATACGAAGATGCGCCAGTCCGAAGAGACGCTAGCAGGCTATCTCTTCTCTGTGGATCATTGTCATTTTAGGAGTCAGCACTCCCCACCAAGTCGTGTATTGTTACATCCACGCTAGTGGGGGTCAGACTGGTGCTGCTCTGCACACTATGGCAGTGTTGCAGGCATACCAGCCTGATCTGATAAAAAATAAAATAAAAGGCAGAGTGTGGTGAGTTGCGTTCCCCCTCTTAAAGACTGGTGACCGGCTCGACGCGCTCAGCAGCCTCATAATATACCAGAGACAAAAAAAACCTGAGTTTTCTTGTCCAGGTCTGTGGGGGTGTGCCCCTTTGGGACGAAGCATGTAAAATGCATTAATCAGCTCCTACTGACACCCTCACAAAACCACTGTAACATCCTTTCCACCACTGGTGATTCAGGGGCCAGCGGTTTCCAGCGAAATGTTGAATGCTCTTTTGTTTCCTGTTATCGCCCAGGACAAAGGATATTTAACATTCCCCTATCAGGGAGTATTAAGAGACTTTGGCAGCGTGAAAGCTACTGCCGGGTATCTCTTTTTGTGTCCTAAAGACAGTAAAAAGGAATATGTTGCCCTCCTCGTTTTAACGGCGTGGTTCCCACTAATGTGAAACAGGAATAGGCGCATAAGCTGTCACAATAAATAAATAAATAAATGGGGGACTGCATCCGTTTTTAGATCTTTGAAGCTTGAACCGTTCTGTCAGAACGCTCAAGTTCAAGATACTAACTATCAAGAAGATCGTGTTGCAAATTCAACATTGCGATTGGGTCTTCACGGTCAATCTTAAAGACGCATATATTTCATAGAAATATTGCCACAATGCAGGAAGTTCCAGAGGTTTGCTTTTGGGGGCAAAGCTTACCTATATCAGGTTCTTCCATTTGACCTAGCCATGTTATATAGATGATTGGCTGATACTGGCCCAGTCTCAAGAGTTGGCGCTTCGACATTGAGATCGATCCCCGCTCATCCTCTCTCTCTGGGGATGAGTTGCAACGCCAAGAAGAGCGTTCGCTCTCCTCCCCAAAGAGTAACGTGCTTGGGGGTTAAATGGGACTCTGTCACTATCGGGGGCACAACTGTCCCCCGCTCATGTGTCAAGACCATTTTAAACACCCTAAAGCAACATCTGGCTAGGTCAGGACATTACATGGGTCTCATGGCAGCTGCGTCCACAGTGATCCTCTGGGCCTTTTGCACATGAGACCACTTCAGTTGTGGTTCAAAATCGCTATACAATCCCCAAGGGCAAATAAAGGCAAGAGCACGCGCTAAGTGCTTTGTGTCCTTTCTAAAAATCCATGTTTATGGTAAGACACGCGCTGAACGCTTCGTGTACTTTCTAAAATCCATGTTTATGGTAAGGGTTACGCGCTGTGGCTTCGTTCCCTTTCTATGTGGTTCAGACCCCGGTTCTTCACCTTGGGTCCCACTCTAGGTGCGTCTTGCCGTCGCGGAATGCTAACGACAGACGCCTCCCTGTCGGGCTGGGTAGCGGTCTTAAGTGGTCGTCCAGCCCAAGGGATCTGGGGAGGCATCATCTAGATTGGCAAATCAATTGCCTCATGTTGATGTTTGTATTTCTGGCCCTTAAATACTTTCTCCCTCAGTTGAGAGGCTGTCATGTCCTAGTGCGGGGGGGACAACACAGCTACAGTCTCTTACATAAATCACCAGGGAGGTCTGTGCTCACGCAATCTGAACAGAATAGCAAGGCAGATTTTTCTCTGGGCCCAGGAGAAGTTCCTGTCACTCAGGGCAGTGTACATTCCAGGGCATCTGAATGTGGGAGTGGATTTACTGTCCAGACAGAAACTACCGACAGGGGAATGGAAACTCCATCCAGAGGTAGTAAAACAGATCTGGACCAGATTTTTACGAAGCGGAGGTGGACCTCTTCGCCTCTTATCAGACAGCGCAATGCCCCCTCTACTTCTCTCTGAGTCACCCAGCCCTCCTGGGTCTGGATGCGATGGCGCACACATGGCCCAAAATGTGCCTGTATGCGTTTCCTCCAGTGGCTCTGCTCCCGGGAGTTCTAGCCAGAGTTCGCCAACAAGGGTCTTGCCTCTTACTGATAGCGCCGCGTTGGCCGAACAGAGTATGGTTCTCGGAGATAATATCTTTCCTCGACGGCTCGCCATGGGCGATTCCGAAGAGGAGGGACCTTCTGTCCCAGGTGCAGAGCACGATATTCCATCCCAGGCCCGACCTGTGGAACCTTCATGTTTGGCCCTGATGGGTACCAACTGAGGGACACTGGGCTTTCGCCTGCTGTTATTGAGACCATTCTAAGTGCTAGGGCCTCCTCCACTAGAAAGAGTTATGCCAACAAATGGGGTTTTTGAAAGGTGGTGTTTTGTGCATAATGCAGATCTGGTCAACTGCCAGATTGCTTCAGTTCTGGACCTCCTGCAGGAAAAATTATCAACAGGCACATGCCCTGCCACTCTCAAGGTTTATGTGGCCGCTCATTCGGCTTGCCACGCCCTGATTGACGGGGTGCCACTCGGGAGACATCCTCTGCTCACTCGCTTCGTTCGTGGGGCCAGATGACTGAGGCCTCCAGTACGAACCAAGATCCCTTCATGGGACTTAGCTATAGCTCTCGAGGGTCTGGTTGAAACCCCCTTTGAACCTCTAGAGTCAGCGTCTGACAAACTTCTTTTTTTTTTTTTTTTTTTTTTTTTTTCCTATGGCTATAACCTCTCTAAAAAGAATCGGGGACATGCAGGCTCTGTCAAGATCGCCATCCTGCTTAGACTTTGCCCAGGAATGGTGAAAGTGATTTTGCATCCTCATCCTGATTACCTGCCTAAGGTAGCTTTCTCGGCTGTACATCCAGTCTCTCTAGAGGCCTTCTGCCCTCCAGCGTTCACAACTCCGGAGCAGCAGAAATCTCACAGACTTTGTCCAGTCCGTGCTCTTCAGGCCTACGTCCACCGCACTAGCCAGTGGCGTAAGTCAGTGCAACTATTCGTTTGTTATGGGGGCAGTAACAGAGGTGCTGCCGCCACTAAACAGACCATGTCAAATTGGGTCAGGGATGCTATTGCTCTTGCCTATGAGGCGCGCGGCCAAGCTACGCCAACGGGTCTAAGGGCTCACTCCACCAGAGGGGTCGCCTCCTCTGCTGCCTTGGCAAGAGGTGCCCCCTTGCAGTATGTTTGTGATGCAGTAGGCTGGTCCTCTCCGCACACATTCATATGATTTTATAGTTTGGATGTTCATGCCACTCCGGGCTCTCATGCCCTTGAGTTGACATCACAAGCTAATGTCTAGGCTCTCTTGCGTTCTTGTGAAACACAGCTGCACAACCGTGGGGGTCCAGACATGTTCAAGCACGGCGGCGTGGGTATTCTCGTTCCCAATGCGCTGAGCAGCGCAGCATCGATTGTAGCTTTCGAAAGGGAACGTCTCCGGTTACTTAACTGTAACCTTGTTCCCTGAGAAAGCGGAACGAGATGCTGCGCTGCTTTGCCGTGCTAAAGATGTCCTAGGACTGCTCTTCAGACAAATATCCTGACGATGCACCTGTGGCTCATCTAATTATAGCCTCACGTCGCGGGTGCGCGCCGATGACGTCACCGACCGAGGCTATATTACCTCCGTGTCGATTCCATCGACGTGTTTACACACTATATTCACAGCAGGTCACGTTTAAAGACGTTCCCAATGCGCTGAGCAGCGCAGCATCTCGTTCCGCTTTCTCAGGGAACAAGGTTACAGTTAAGTAACCGGAGACGATCTCCATTTAAAATATATTGCTTTAAAATGTTATAATTTTCTAACATTCCTTAATGTTCTAATGCAGGGTAATTAGGAAATATTTTCTTGAATATAAAACATACATAGAAGTGTGTAATAGATACTGCCTTGAAGGAAGACGTAATGTTTCCTTAGTGACGACGCGAGCGAGAACAATCAGCGGGTCTCTAACAGAGAGGCTCTCCGTGTGCCGTTGGTTCCGGCCGGTTCTCACACACAATATGTGGGATTTCACAAGCTGAACCACCTGATGTTCGTGTCTACTCCGAGTGCTCTCTGTCTGGCTTCTCAAGTGTGTGTGTGTGTGTGTGTGTGTGTGTGTGTGCGTGTGCGTGCGCGTGCGTTTGCGCGTGTGTGTGTGTGTGTGTGTGTGTGTGTGGGTGTGTAAGGTGAGGGAGCGTGTCTTTGAGACGAGGTGAGCGTGTGGGAGGTTGGTTTGCTGTTTTGTTGCAGTTGTGTGGGTAGAGATAATGCACTTCTAGACGTCAAAGAATGAATGTGTGTGGATTTGTGTGGACTCTGAGTCAACACAGTTACCCTGAACAATGGCATTGTTGTTCAGGAAAACCATTGACTGTTGCATGACTTTAGCGGCCTGTGAAGTATCAGTATTACTGTTTGGGTTTGGATCGTTTATTTTACTTCTCTGTTTACTTGTCATCTCTCATTATCATCTCCTAGCTACTTAATGTACTTAAAGTACTACTACTTAAAACGAGACGTCCAATGAAATGATTCTATCACCATTAACCCTTAAGACGTTCTTTCTTCTGTGGACTTCAAAAGGAGATATTTAGTAGAACATGCAAGATGTTATTTTCCATACTGCATGGCAACAACTAAAAAAAAACTATAAAACCACATTACATTTATTTAATATAGTTTATTTATTGTATGCTGGTTTCAGGTGTATTTAAAACTTTTATACTATTATCAATAAATGTTTAGTTGATTTATATTCTCGAAAAAAGACAACTAACAATACCTTGTAATAAAAATGACAAAAGAGGTGTAAAGAGTACCTGAAACCCATAAGTCAGTAAAAGTAGAGATGCCTTACTGCGAAAAGTCACCAATTCAATACCACTTGAGTAAAAGTCTAACAGTATGTGATTTTAACAGTACTTGAGTATATGTGGGCTCAGAGATTCACCAGTCCTCTACACCTGAGAGACATGCAGTGAAAAACAAGAATCACTATGATCTAAAACAGAAATAAAACTGAGCACCTCAATATTGCAATAAATAGAGGACGATGCAAAAGCCATTTAAACATCTACAAACATTAATGTCTTAAGGCGCGTTTCCATTACAGATTTGCGCAAAACTTTTGCGATTTTTTTCTAAATGTTGACAAAAAACTATATTGAAATGACGACGTTTCCATTAACCGATGTTATACGACTGAAACGTGATCTTTTCCTCTCACCATAAGTCATTCCAATAATCATGGCGACGGATGTTGGTAGGTTTACGTATATCCCAGCCACCAAACTGGCCCTTATTATTAATCGAAGGAGACGTATGTGTGTTATCCAAGCATTAATGGTAAGGACAGACTCTTTTGAGGTACATGTGAGGTGTTTCTCCCTCATTTCTGCTCCGAGGTCTTGATTGTGGCGTTTCTTTGAGGTTCCAGTATTCCTGTAATTCTTTTGTATTTTATGAATTTAATAAAGAACTCTGTCTTGTATTCTGTCCAAACATACCGCGTCATCTACGTCAGGTAACTGTAAATGTGTTTCCATTGCCGTTTTGCGAAATATTTCTCTTTCGAATTGCCTGAAAAACCACCTCATGCGAGCGTAAAAACTTTTTTGCGATAAATGGGAGTTTTTGCAAAATTGACGTGTTTCCATTGAACTCCTGAAAGCTCCAAATTGTACCATGTGACTGTTGCAGATTCATTAATGCGTTGGTAGTGTTATAGAACATCACGTGTTGTCATCTGGTGATTAAGGTAATATACATTAGTCAGGGTAGCACCATATTTATTGTTCCCTTTCAAGGGAACTCGAGCTGCGTTGAGACGCGGTGGGAACGCTCTGCGTGATTGCGTCGTGAAGCACGTGTATAATCAGTCCAATGGAAGAGCGAGACGTCATAGGCGGGTGACGTCATAGACCAGGAAGCTATAAAGCACACCAGAAAACAGACCGCGACAGCTTCTGTTGCCTTCAGCAAGCACTCTCTGTATACTGTCCTTGTCTATTTACTGTTGTCTGCCACAAGCACATTATCTATCTATATATATATATATATTATGGCGAAACAAGAATTCAAGCGTTGTGTTGTCCCTTGCCCTCGTTTTATCACGGGTGGGGACACACATCAGCTTTGTGTTGCTTGTTTGGGAGTGGAGCATGCCCAGTCAGTTCTCGAGGGAGCTGACTGTGAGCATTGCGAGAAGCTGTCCGTGAGGACGCTCCGCTCTCGCCGGGCGTTCTTTGAGGAGGACGGTTCGGTTCGCGCTCCCCGAGGTGCGGGTCCCGCTGCTGCCGAGGCTCACCGAAGGCTTTCATCTTGGGGTTCGCATATGGATCTAGTAGCGGGGCTTGAGACGGGCCCAGCCCTTTCTCAACCCTTACCTGCTGGATCCGGTGCCTCTGCCCAGGAAGGAGCCCGCGCTGCGGCTTCTCCTTCCCAGGTTGGGGCACCATTGCTGAGGCTATCCAGTTCTGAGGATCTGGATGTCGTCAGTGTTGATATGGGGGATTTTGAGTCTTCGCCAGCTCATGCCTCCAGTAATGATGAGGAGCTTATGGAGGTTTTATCTCGTGCTGTAGCTAGATTAAATATTGAATGGCCAGCCGATGATTCTCAGAGTGTTTCTAAGAAAAGTTTATTAGATGAAAGATTTCTACCATCTATAACACAGCCTCCACGTCGGGGACTCCCGTTTTTTCCCGATCTCCACAATGAGGTTTCGAGATCGTGGAATAAACCGGCGTCATTCAGAGTATATAACCCACAAACTTCCAACTACAGTAATGTTTTGGGTGCATCTGACTATGGTTATTTGACGGTGCCTCGGGCTGAAGAGACGCTCGCGAGCTATCTCTCTCCCGAGTCATCGTCATCATTAAAAGCCCCGACGTTACCCACCAAGCCATTAAAATCTACATCTTCGCTGGTGGGTAAAGCTTATTCGGCAGCAGGTCAGGCTGCGTCATGTCTGCATACTATGTCTATACTGCAGGCATACCAGGCTGATCTGCTGAAGGATATCGATGAACGTGAGGAAGTCAGCGCTGACGCAATTCGAGAATTGCGTCGCGCAACAGACCTGTCTCTCCGGGCCACTAAGGAGACGGCCAAATCAGTGGGCCGTTCTATGGCAGCCCTGGTGGCCACGGAGAGGCATCTTTGGTTAAATCTGTCTGATATTAAAGATAAAGATAGGTCTGTTCTTCTGGACGCGCCACTGTCACCTTCAAGTTTTTTCGGCGACGCTATCAATTGTGTCGTCGATAGGTTTCAAGAAACGAAAAAACAATCGGCTGCGTTCCAGAGGTTTCTTCCTCGACGTTTCGATGTCCCCGAGACTGCTGGGCGGAAAATGATTATTAAAACCGAGCAGTCTCATCCGAGTACAAGCTCCTCACAGCACAGAGTGCATCAAAAACAGAGCGTCGCCACTCGGGCTCCTCCACAATCTGGGGAACCTGGGTGGCGGTCGCAGTCCAGGCCAGCTAGGGGTAGGCAAGATCTGAGGACTGTCATCTCTAAGAAGGCTTGGGCTAAGAAGAAGTCCTGACGCCCAAGGCGTCAGGCTTCTGAGGGTGGTCCCCTCCGAGGAGGGACGTTTTCGAGAAATCGTTCATCCTCGGCACCCTCTGGGGGGCGATTCTCTGAGGAGAGTCGCAGCGCTGCCACATCGGTTGTTCCCTGCCGGTTCGCCGCTTCAGGGCACCGAGGTGTCAGCGTCCCCATACGATTCTCCGAGGAGGATCGTAGAACGGTCAGTTCGGTTGTTCCCTGCCGGTTCGCCGCTTCAGGGCACCGAAATATCCGTACAACCGAATCCCGAGGCCAGTCTCGAGAGACTGGTCCCCTTAGTAGAATTTCTGGCAGCGTGGAAACTACTGCCAAATATTTCTCAGTGGGTCCTGCATATAATAGAAAACGGTTACAGAATTCAGTTCGGTTCTCGTCCGCCCAGATTTCAAGGGGTCCTTCCCACAGTGGTGGACCCGAGGCAGGCTCGGGTCATGGAGCTAGAAGTACTGACGCTTCTGCGAAAAGGGGCTATAGAAAGGGTTTCTCCTCCCAGCAGAGAGTCAGGGTTTTACAGCCGTTACTTCATCGTTCCCAAGAAGGATGGGGGGTTGCGTCCTATTCTAGATCTGCGTCAGTTAAACAGCAGAGTTCAGAAACTCAAGTTCAAGATGCTTACACTCAAACAGATTGTATCACAGATTCAGTCCGAGGACTGGTTTGTCACAATAGACTTGAAGGACGCTTACTTTCATGTATCCATTCATCCTCATCACAGGAAGTTCCTGAGGTTTGCTTTCGGGGGCGAAGCATACCAATATCGGGTCCTTCCATTCGGCCTAGGTTTATCACCCCGCACCTTTACGAAATGCGTGGATGCAGCGCTGGCTCCTCTGAGACTCCAGGGCATTCGCGTATTAAACTATATCGACGACTGGTTGATCCTGGCTCGTTCCGAGCAGTTGGCAGTTCGGCATCGAGATGTCGTTCTGTCTCACATAAAGAGGTTGGGGTTGCGGCTAAACACCAAGAAGAGTGTTCTCCTCCCAGCCCAGAGGACCACTTTTTTAGGGGTGATGTGGGATTCGACAACTATGCAAGCACGATTGTCTCCAGCACGTATTTCTGTGATTCTCACAGCCGTAAAGATGGTAAAACTAGGCCAGTCACTCACTGTGAAACAGTTCCAGAGACTGGTGGGTCTCATGGCAGCTGCGTCCAATGTAATTACTTTTGGCCTTCTGCACATGAGACCCCTGCAGTGGTGGCTCAGGACCAAGGGGTTTTCTCCGAGGGGAAATCCGTTTCGCACGATCAAGGTTACGCGGCAATGCCTACGTGCCTTGGTCATGTGGAAGAAACCTTGGTTCCTCGCCCAAGGCCCAGTTTTGGGGGCTTCTTGTCGACACGTAACGCTATCGACGGATGCTTCCCTCACAGGCTGGGGGGCGGTCATGAGTGGCCGCTCGGCGACAGGTGTCTGGCAGGACCATCAGCTTTCGTGGCATATAAACCGACTAGAGATGATGCCGGTATTTCAGGCTCTCAAATACTTCCTGCCAGACCTGAGAGGCCATCATGTGCTTGTCCGCACAGACAACACATCGGTGGTCTCTTACATCAACCACCAAGGGGGTCTGAGGTCCCGATTATTATGCAAACTGGCTCATCAGATCCTCCTATGGGCCCAGGGGAAATTACTGTCACTCAGGGCAGTTTATATTCCAGGGTGTTTGAATGTGGGAGCAGATATCCTGTCAAGGCAGGGGCTGAGGCCCGGGGAGTGGAGACTTCACCCCGAGGTGGTGGAGCTCCTATGGGAGAACTATGGTCAAGCTCAGGTAGATCTTTTCGCATCTTACGATACAACCCATTGTCAGCTTTGGTTCTCCCTCACATATCCAGCTCCTCTCGGACTGGACGCTATGGTACAGGTGTGGCCGATGCTGCACCTGTACGCATTCCCCCCGATATCATTGCTTCCGGGAGTTCTGGAGAGGGTTCGCCAAGAAGGGGCTCATCTACTATTAGTAGCCCCGCACTGGCCGACCCGAGTGTGGTTCTCGGACCTAGTGTCCCTCCTTCACGGCTCTCCCATGGAGATTCCTGTCAGAAGGGACTTGTTATCTCAAGCAGGGGGCACGATATTTCACCCTCGCCCGGAGTTGTGGAAACTATGGGCTTGGCCTCTGAGGGGGCCCAGCTCTTAGAATCTGGTCTCTCGACTGAGGTCGTTGAGACCATCCTTCAATCCAGAGCTCCTTCCACGAGAAAACTATATTCATTGAAATGGAAACTGTTCTCTACATGGTGTGGAGAACGCTTTTTAAATCCTGTTAACTGCCCGGTTGGTACAGTTCTCGATTTCCTTCAAGACCGTTTCTCTGCTGGATTATCTCCCTCCACCTTAAAGGTGTACGTAGCGGCTATATCTGCTTATCGCTCCCCTCTGGGGGCTTCTTCTCTTGGGAGAGATCCTCTTATTATTCGTTTTCTTCGTGGTACATTGAGGCTGAGGCCTGCACTGCACTCTAGAGCACCGGCTTGGGATTTGGCCATTGTACTTGAGGGTCTGGCCCTGGCTCCCTTCGAGCCTATTGAAGAGGTTTCAGAGAAATTCCTTACACTAAAAACTCTATTTCTTCTCGCTATTTCTTCTATCAAGAGAATTGGAGATCTGCAAGCCTTGTCGGTGGCTCCTTCATGTCTGGAATTTGCACCTGGTATGGTGAAAGCATTTTTACACCCTAGGCCGGGTTACATTCCTAAGGTCCCCGCTAATGTGGGGGGCCCTATTGTGCTGCAGGCTTTTTGCCCTCCACCTTTCATTACCCCAGATCAGGAAAGTCTCAATCTGTTATGTCCCGTTAGGGCTTTGGATGCCTACGTTCACAGAGCTGCCCTGTGGCGTAGATCAGAGCAGTTATTTGTCTGCTTCGGTTCAACCAAGAAGGGTTGCCCGGCATCGAGACAGGTAATGAGCAAGTGGGTAGTTGAGGCTATCTCACTTGCTTATGAAGCGGCCGGACAGCCTTCACCTATGGCTGTCCGCGCCCATTCTACTAGGAGTATGGCTGCCTCTAAGGCTTTAATTTCGGGGGTTTCCCTTCAGGACGTTTGTAATGCGGCAGGCTGGTCCTCACCGCATACATTTGTCAGATTTTACGACCTAGACCTCTCCACTCCCGGGGCTAGGCTGCTTGTTTCTTAGTGTGCGCAAGGACTCCACACAGAACGGGCATTTCTCATTATGGCGTAGTGGATATGGGGTTCCCACCGCGTCTCAATGCAGCTCGAGTTCCCTTGAAAGGGAACGTCTCAGGTTACGTATGTAACCCTGGTTCCCTGAGAGGGAACGAGACGCTGCGTTCTCCTGCCATACTTCCTGCATGCCCTGAATCGACTTGCTTCAGGCCTTTTCAGAAGCTGTCGCGGTCTGTTTTCTGGTGTGCTTTATAGCTTCCTGGTCTATGACGTCACCCGCCTATGACGTCTCGCTCTTCCATTGGACTGATTATACACGTGCTTCACGACGCAATCACGCAGAGCGTTCCCACCGCGTCTCAACGCAGCGTCTCGTTCCCTCTCAGGGAACCAGGGTTACATACGTAACCTGAGACGTTTTGCCAGGAATGAAAACAAGGCTGTGAGGGATATAATACAGTCCGTTTAGTGGATTGTACTGGTGTTTAACAACAATCCGATTGTTCAGCTGACAAAACATCTTTCCGTAGACTTTCAGTAAATACACACTCCATTAAACAGTTTTAAAAGGTGCATGAGTTGTGAAAATGATGTGATCTATAAATACTGTATGTCTGTCCCTCACAGCCTCGTTTTTATTCAATATGGCGTCCAACTAAAGTCTATTACGATGTGTGATTCTTCAACTACCTGCTAATGCACTCATATTCGTGTAAAGTAGCATTGTTGACAAGATAAGTGCGAAACACACGATATAGTACCTCCAATGCCCAGTAGATGGCGATATCACTTCTTTTGTAGCAGAAACAAAATGTATTGAAGAAAAAAGTACATATACTAATCAGAAATGGTCAAGTAGAGAGTAAAAGTTGCACACATCTTTGATTCTCAGCCAAAGAACTGAGTAGCAAAAAGATACTTAAGTACAGTAACTAATTACTCGAATAATTACTCAAATACCCACTCTAAAAAATGCTGGGTTGTTTTAACCCAAATTTGGGTCAAATATGGACAAACCCAGCCGTTGGGTTAAAATTTTCAATTCCATTTTTGAACCCAACGGTTGGGTCCGTCCATATTTGACCCAAATTTGGGTTAAAACAACCCTGCATTTTTTAGAGTGTTATACACCACTGTAAAATAACAAAAAGATCTATTGGGATGTTCACACAAAAACATTCTGCAAAACATCTCCTTTTGTGTTCCACAGAAAACGAATGCTATTCGGGTTTCAAAGACACAAAAGTGCATAAATGAGGCCATAATTTATGAGATAATCCTTTAACACATCTTTAGGCCACTGCCTGTCCTTTTTCCCCTCTATATCTAGTTCAAATCTTGCTGGAACAGAAACCAATCACTATCCCTGGAAACTCTTTCTCTAGCCATGGGCTCTAAAAACTAGAAAAGAAAAGTGTTTGTTTGATGTTTGCCAAGAAGAGAAGTGCCAGTGTCCAACATGGCCGCTAACATGCTTCCGCCTGAGCTGAACGCCAGAATAACCCGAGGCGAACTTTCACCGAGTATTACAATTCCAGTCCATACTGAGATCTGAGATCCGCCTCACGCTGCCGAGAGAACCAAGAGATGCTCGTTTTCACTGCTTTTCTGTCTCTGCCCCACGAACAGAACACATCCAGGCTAGTTAGCACTTCTGAAATTTAATAACAAAGACCTCCTGAGCGATGCTAATTAGATACGAATCTCTCTCTCTCTCTCTCTCTCTCTCTCTCTCTCTCTCTCTCCTTGAGGAAAGATCGGAGAATAAAGAAGAGGAAGAACACACTCATATAACAGGCCATTCACGTCGGCGTGGCCAGACTGAGACGTTGCACAATAGCATTGATTTCCTCACTATGACTGTAGACATACAAGTTCTTATGGATGTGTTCATGAAGTTAATATGTATTGCAGACGTCTAGCGTGATTTCACACAAAGCTTTATCTGTACTTTCTTTCGACACACCTGTAATAGAAAAGTGTGGAGCTGGTCAACTCAGCAATGGAAATAAGTGTTTGCTTGCTGTGAGGTCTGAGAGTTCGGCTGAGGTGTGTTTTCATCCGGAGGCAAAACTGTTCCATTCTGCAGCATTTTTAATATCAGACATGAGCGCGTCTACAACTGTTGTGTGCTTTATGCCTTGATGATTTGCACCGTGTCCTCCTTGCCTTCGTCCTCTGGCAGAATAGCACACGTCCTGCAGAACGGTTCAAACCCTCGGGCGTACATCCACCGCTAAACAACTGCGACGTGAACGTCACAAACACATCAGGCCTCGTCGCTTCTGCTGCGCTTTTGTGATCGCTGCTAATGTTGACTGTAGATTTACAAATGCATGGAGATATTATGTCTATTATATCACTACAGGAAATTATTGTACCTATGTTGTCTGGTGATATGAGTGTATAGAAACTGTTTTTGAGGGTCATTGACTCAATATATTAAAAAAATGCAATAAATGCATTGACTTGAATATAAATCGGCTATGATGAGCATGTTTTAGTTTTAAAATAAAAAAATATATTTTTTTTATATTCTTTGCGGCACAAAGACAGAAATTTCAGGGTGTGAAAAGGACCCCCTAAAAAAATTACTGAATAAATAATTCATTGAATAATTACATTTTGGTGGGAAAAACAATTTTTTCCCTTGAAAAATATTTAAAACTGTTTCTTTGTTATGATTTATCATGTGGACTAACAATGATAAGACCCTCACAAACCAGTTGAAAATACTTTTTATCTTGAAAATCATATCTAAAACTGTTTGGGCAAATCACTATGACGCTGAAAAAAAAATGCAGTGTTTCTTAAAACAATTTTTTTTGTAAATTTCTCAAATAATTACAAAAAGTGAATTAAATATGACATTTGAAGTAGAAAGACTGAGATAGTATTTTCTTGTAAAACATACTCCAGTGATCTTTGTTTTATGCATAACCTTGTAAAATATATTTTTTACAGTGTACACTCACTGTAATATTCAGGCTTTAACAAAAATATTTAATGTTTGCTTGTTTGTTACACAACAAGACATTTGATTTTTAAACCCGTTCGTCTCAATGGCAGATGCGTGGCTAGATCGAGGGCATGATGAAGATGATGATGATGATTAAGTAATTAGCAGTGTTAATAGCATGTAATGTTTTGGCAGTCATGACTGCGACGACTCAATCGTGTGACTGACGTCCCGTTTGTGTGTGTGTGTGTGTGTGTGTGTAACCGAAGAGTGTGTTTGTCTGTGTGTGTAATGGAAGTGACACACAGGTCCTGGCAGGCATGGTAGCG